>JABSTR010003719.1:0-79324 GCA_013339765.2 Haemaphysalis longicornis
CTAGTGCTTTAGAAATTTTATAAACCTTTGTTTACGCTGAAAAGGGTATATTTCGAAGGGCAATGTCGAATAGGAGGAACCAAGGCACAAACAAGATCTCACCGCTCGCTCAGAATGCTTCAGATATACTCCACGTTTCAACACTGCATTGTGCATGATCTCAACGCTTTTGTATCCCAGCCTTTGCATGATTGCATGCTCCCAAGACATTTTATTTCGGGTCACAGTCGGAGTTCCCTGGAGCACCCTGCCGGCCTAGGAACGATTCCGTGACAAAAACAAAAGCCGGTGACCACCGCATCGCTCCAGTCACTCTATAGAGCTTCCTCGATGTCTGTCTGTATGGTGTCGTCTTGTGACGTAGTTGATGTTCAGCCACTTTCCCCTACCAAACCTCTGCTCTCATACAAAGTGTGCGTTGTGAATGGTGATGTTCAGCCACTTTCCCCTACCTGAACTCTGCTGTTATTCAAAGTGTACTTTGTGAATGGTGTTGGTATTTTGTGTCAATTTCGTCATGTGCTAATGTGTATTTGCAACAGTTCTACTGTTCAGCAGCCAGATCGTAGGATATTATGGCATGCGGTTGGTGGCATGATCGTGATGGTCAAGTAAAATACGATTGTCGGAGGGGGCTTGAGTCGAAACGTTTGTTTTTCGCCTCCATTTCGTTTTCTTCTTACCGAATGAAAAAAAAACTTTAATGATATTTGCTTTCTTTTGCTCACTAATTATAGGACCTACATATAACGATCGAAGTGATTCCTTCAAACGCAGAGCGCTCCTATGATAGCACGTTCTTGACGCGTTTGACTACAAATATACCTTGACTGTGCAGATATGGTAATAGTGCCAACGCTCCAAAATTAAGCGTGTGTGTGTGTGCAGCTCTGCCCTTAATTGATCAATTTCGTCACGAAACACAAAATCAAATACTCTACTGATTAAAACAAAATTGCTCCCTGCACTTCTCCAACGTTACAACCTTGCCACAACACAGTCGTGCTGCGCTTTGAAAAAAAAACATAGGGCTACCGCTTCGATGTTCTAGCCTCGTTGAAAAGGTACCTTTTGCGGAATGGCTAAGGAGCGGCCAACCACCCATGTGTGGTAGTGCTCACACAGTCTATTAAGATCTGTCTTACTGTGCCCGTGCCTTTAAACAGTGTTCACAGCAATCTAACAGTAAAAGCTACGGCTTTCCTGTGCAAAGTACGAACAGGAGATGTAGTGCCGACGTTCCTTTAGGCAATCATTTTTTTATAAAACTGGCAATTAACAATGATGGTTATGCAGTCTTCCATGTCTTCTATGTACGTTCGGTGTTTCATAATGTGTGATGTCACTTGTGGGCTGTCAAAATTGGTTTGACTAAAACTAAAGAATCTTCCATATTTAATTTAAATTAAAAACATTGACTCCATTTCATTGCGAGTCTATTTTTAATACTTATATAGCGATTATTAGTGCGCGAATAGTTTTGTTATAGCTGTAATTTGAACGGAAAAAATTATCAAGTAAACGTACTGGCTTTTTTAGTTTCCTAACCGAAAATATTTTGTTTCACTCAGCTTTAGTTTCCCGCGGGTAGATTCCCTTCCCTTCTTATAACCGTGAATTATAACGACAACTCTTTGCATCCAGCTTAAATCCTATTGCTCTTTAACTGGATGCTTCTACATGGCAATGTTATTTCTATGTATGCATAATTTTTGCCAGCGAGCGTCCGACATATAACGGAAATATTTGGGGCGGAGAATTTTTTTCGCAATAGGAAAAACTCTAAAAGTGCTTTTTTTCTTAAGCCTTTTCGGTCCTACAGCCAGTGTTCTTCTTGGGATTCTCAAGGAAAAGATACACTTGAATTTATTTCTTATTTGATGTTTTAAGAAATGCTTCTGTCTCGGTTATATCAGCCATTTCTGTTGGAAGCAGTTTAAATGAATGAATGCTATCAAACCTTCAAGCTACCGTGCATATTTTAATTTAGTTAAGAAACGTGAAACATGCCTTCTTTGCAAAAAACACTAAAAGTATATTCCAACGGAAAAACAACCAAGGCAGATGAGAATAAGCTAAGAAAATGTCGCACAATGGCCTCGAAATATGGTCCAATCAAAAGAACGCAAGGTTCGTTCAACGTTCACCTTCTGTATATGTCACGAAACCAATTCTCAACGTTCCCACGAAACCTAACGTCCACCCCCCAGAGCATGGAGCTCCTGGAGAAACCAGTGAAGTGTGCCTCGCAGAGATAAGAGCCGTGTGCAAACAGAGTCAATGTTCTTAAAGGAACAAAAGGCCATGTTTTTTGTGTCGCTATGAAGCTTTCGGTGCACATTCGCGAACGCGCTGTAATCTGCTTACTGGTGTGCCTGCAGTCTTATTCGTGTTTACAGAGGTTTCCGAGGTGGTTTCAGCTCTGCCACATTGTTTTTCCGAAAGATAAACGGCACCGCTCTTCATTTTTTGTGCTGTTTTCTCTGCGCTGATCGTGTTGTCCCGCATTTTTCTGTCTTTTTCTTCCGTGCCCACGTGATGGATCCCGCCACAAAATAGGAAAACAAGCTGGGTGACATCTGCTTCTCACTTCGCTACGTTCCCACGGCCGGCAAGCTGACTGTAGTTATCCTGGAAGCCAAGAACCTTAAGAAGATGGATGTTGGAGGACTCTCCGGTACGTAAGATTATCCCCTAACAATTTTTTTTTCAAATATCTGATGCCCATAAATCCGGGATTTCCGAGGAACGTCCTGCTACTCGCCTTCGAAGGTACACGGAGGGAAATTTTTCAATGTATTATTTCTGGCTGTGTATTGTGGTTCCACCCACGGGAATTTTTATTTCGCGGTTTTGCGAAAAGGGTTAGTTTATTTGTTAAGTGAAAAAGACGAGAACACTAGGTAGTCACGTCGACTATCTCATAAATTTTCCAAACGATGTCATACTGATTTATCATTGCAACAGGCTTTGACGTTACTCTGATACTAAGCATTTCGATTCTTACTACTTAACGTAGTACTTGTGGTTGCTGACTAGATGCCTCCACGAAGCGCGAAACTTTTTAGTTCTAGAAAATGACGCAATTTAAGCCCCACTACCCCAGCTCGCCGCGGGCTAGTGGTTGTCATGGTTCAAAAGCTTAATAACTATTCCGCTTAATAGAGTATTCCGCAAGCACATTTAAAAAGTTTGTTTATTATTACTGGTGTAAATTAGTGTCCGTAACAAAGTTTCTCCTAATAAGAAATAACTCGCAAGAATTGTAACACACAAAGTCCGCTACGAGACAACCTCTATAAACCCACCTTTTGAGTTCTGTTTCTGTATAAGTGCAAGTAATCCCGGGAAGAGAGAAAAGCATTACCACTGGTTACCAGTTGAAGCTGCAGTACATTCCAGCCGCTCATAATGAACACATCAGGAAAGGGAAATCACTTCGTCATATCCACCTTTCGCTTTTTCTGAACATAAAATATCTTAGTACAAATGGTACAGGTAAACAAAGATTTGTTCTTCGTGGCGGGTATTTTGTTAAAACCGGGTGGGCTGTAAGTGGGCAATACTGGATACGCTTATCGTAAGCCTTTTCTTGAAGTGTATAGCAGCTAGAATGAGGTTTCCTTTATAAATAATGATTATATAAAATGGCGAATAAGCGTAACTGGGGCAAACTTTTCACAAATTGATTTTATTAAGATCTTTGGTGAATTCGGTGTTCTATTTCTTTAGAGTACAGAATATTTTGTTGACGTATATAGGAGTGTTTATGTAGAGAGAGAGAAAGAGAGAGGGAGAGAGAGAGAGAAGAGAAGGGGAGGGAGATGGAGAGAGAAAGGAATAATTTTATTTTTGCGGCAGGTTAAATTGTGAACTGCTGCCGTACTTTGTTCTCAGATCCGTACGTGAAGATTGCACTGATGATGAACGGCAAAAGGCTGAAGAAGAAGAAGACCAGCATCAAGAAGTGCACCCTGAACCCTTACTACAACGAGTCCTTCACTTTCGAAGTCCCGTTCGAACAAATACAGGTGAGTATTACCTTTCTTCCTTAGACTTCGAGAATATATTGGGCTCCGACTCACACCCTTGTACCCCTCTGAACCTCGCAGAAGGTGCAGTTGGTCGTCACGGTGGTCGACTACGACCGCATCGGGACGTCGGAACCCATCGGGAAGGTTGTGCTGGGCTGCAACGCGACGGGCACCGAGCTCCGCCACTGGATGGACATGCTGGCCTCACCGCGCCGACCCATCGCCCAGTGGCACTCGCTCAAGGAGCCCACCGACGGACAGGACAACTGAGCCACCGCAGGTAGGAACATACCTGGCTGCTGGCCGTGCCTTATCTGCACCGCAGCACAGCGGGCTTTGCTTGGCAGAAGACTTTGGGAAGGAAAATATACCTACTGAGAAGTGCCAGCAGAGTGATCAAGTGCCGTTTGCTGGTACGGTTGGTCATGGTTTAAAATAGGGTTTAAAATGGTCCCGGGGCATCTGAAGTTAGCGCGATACTAGCAACCCTTGGTCCGTAGAAAGTTTTGCGTTAGCGTCCAGGTGGCACCGTGCTTTTGGTATATGAACCACCGCTCGTCGGCGATTGCCGGAGTGGTACCCTTCTCGTAAATAAACATTCACACATGCAAATAAGGTGAATGGTATGCTTTAACTTGCACTGGAGATTGTAATGAGTGAAACTATTTGAAGAGCTCACAATATGGGCCCTGAGCTGCTAGGTCTAAAATTTCGAGCGCAGCTTTCAATCGTTGAAAGCAGCCGGCCAAGGCGCAATACAGTTAAAACCTGATCTAACGAAGTCACCGGGAAGTGAGAATAATCTCGTTAAATAGATAATTTCTTAAAATCGGGAATGTAATTGCACAAGCAGTTGATTCCATAAATTCGATGTCCAAAGGGAGGCGCACTCCAGTAGCTACCATGACCTCATTGCTGCGGCGGCCGCGGCGCTCACCTGCTGATAACTTAGCAATGCGCAAAAGTCTGAGGGGAAAATAATACCAATAAAACGCCAAAAGTAGGGAGGGGGGTGTTATTTCCTGGCAAAAAAGCCCTGTTATTTTTGCCTGCGTTCGCTTCGTGAAAAGTGGACGGACAGATATTTCGTAGTGCTGAAGTGCGTTTAACGTTTGTTTGGTTCCCTTATGAGCCCCAGCAAAGTGACTAAGCAAGTCAGAAGCGCCCATCAGTTGGCCTGGAGCGGCACAGGAGGTTCAGCAGTTGCTGGGTGGTCAGCATACTCTGACACCTCTTGTGTGCCGTTAACTAAGTGTACGGTTTCTTCATGGTTCAAAACATCCGCCGTGTCGGCGTCTGCGTCAGCGCTCAGATAGTAGTGGAAGCTCAGATATGCTACCACCTCGTTAAGCCAACGAAGCTGTTCTTCTGAATTGAGCGGGCTTTTTAATCATACTGAGCGTTTGGAAAACCAGATTCGACTCTCGAGGTTAAATATTTGCGCAATACCGGTGTTTATCGCAAGTTTTTCTTTGAGCATGAGGGCATGAGTGTCGTAAGTATGGAGGTTTAGTGGGAGTGAATGCGCACAATGTGGCACTTAGGACCACAGAAAAAGGGAGGATAGGAGCACAAGAAATACTGCAACCGGCTCCGTGGTAATTTTACGTCACGCGGTTGAAATTTTCCTCCCCCGGCAAAGTGTAAACAAGATACATTAATGAAAATGAACTACATGTGTGAATAAGCCAATCACAGAAAAACAATTATGTCGCGCCACTTATCTTTTTAAACGCATGCCAGCGCCACCCCCTTACCATTTCAAGCAGACAAGAGCTTTATTACAGAAAAAAAGATAACTGATGTTTAATTTTTTTAACAACACCAACACTCACCTTACCTCTTACCGTGCCCATGTTTGCTAAGTTCCAGCAGTAGATTTTCGTGGTCGTTTGAACGATTTTCCTATTTAACCCACACAGTTCGTTCTTTTTTCTTTCCATTTCAGGCCTCGAAGGTGCAAAGGCAAAATATCCAAGGCCACCCCTCTCCCAGCACTTTTGGAGCGGCTCTCTGCGATGTCACCGTGGAGCGCGAAGAGTCGTCTTCCGTTTCCGGCACAGTTGTTACTTGGTTGGCCCTACATCGTGCCATTGTTCAAGAAGTATACCTTCGTCGTCTTCGTTCAGTATGTGTTTGTCCAAGAAAGACGTTAAACGTGTATATAAGATTTTATTGGTTGTACGCGATGTACCACCGCATTTGTCTTTTTTTTTGTTTTGCTACCACTACTTCTCCATTTCAAGTAATCAAAATGGCCGGCTTTGCCGAATTATTCACAAAAGGCAATCTGTCTGTTTTTAAAGTTTGCTGCGTTTTGTGAAATCAACTTTTTGTTTATTCGGCCTTCAAGCTGCATTCGTGTTAGTCGATGAAAGAAAACGGCGGGAAGGTGCATTTAAGATAGCCAATCAGATTTCGTATTTTTGACGTATGCCTTTAGCCCGCAGCAGCAGAATTTTTCTCAAAATGAATTGCAACAACATTTTTTTTTGATGATCTGATTTCGCTCGCTCGTCTGAAAGAAAAGCAGATACCTCGGCCACGAACTTTGACACATAGGTGATGTTCTGTTTATTTCTTATTGATTCGGCGCTCTTCGGGGATTTGGTAACTTTTGTGCAAGCAACTGTAACAATAATATAATTAATTTTCACACGTTCATGCAAAAACCTCTTGAAGTTTCTCGATATTTGTACCTTCAGATCCGCGGAACGTTCTCAAGGTATTTTCCTCGAGATTTCTGTGTGTAATTCGGGGGACGCTAGGTATGGACAAAGTGATATGCGTGCAAACAACGCTGTAACAGCAAGTGCACTAATAATGACGTTTGTGTTGTATTTATTCCGTTTTGTATATCTGCAACTAAACTTCTCGCCTTAATGATGCATGTGACGCGCTAGTATAAGTGATACCATTTTTGTTTTTTTTAAACATACTTGCAGAGGTGTTATAATTAACTCATTGTCATCATTTTTCTTTTAAAAATCATTTCAGCACAACTCACTCTCACTTTTAAACTATACTGTAAATTTTTGTTATGAGTTTTGTCCGTCTTGGCGGGCAATTTGAATTCATGTCCGGTTTCGTGAAGCGGTATGGGGTCTTAAAACGCTTCGGTGTTTGCGACAGGTCATTAGGAACGCAAACAAAGATCCGTTTGGAAGAGTGCGCGGAAGGTAGCCAGCCTGCTTGGAAAATCCGGTTTCCCGCCATTTGTTTTTTAACTTGGTATTTTCCCTACCTGCTTCCTTTTCTAGCATGAAAAGAGATCAGATTTTATGGTGTGGAACATGCACATTATCCCGAGCATGGTATGTGGTGCTTTAGGATAATTCTACCTAAGTAATGACTAATGTCCGCTTGCCGGCAGTGCAGTCGTAATTGCGCCTGGCTGCTTGTATCACTATGGCACAGGAGGCTTGCGGAAACATGTTAGCTTAGAGTCTTGCACAACACCGAAATGCTTACGTTCGCCCGGGTCTTTGCCGAGAAAATTTCATTTCTGTAGCAACTAACTAGATTGTTTTATATGGAAGAGCAAGCTTGATAAAAGTGCAAGCTTTGCGATTTTTTCCTATTGAATGCACGTGCCGTATAAGCTACACCCGATTGCTTTGAAATCTCTTTAATTGCGCGCTTAACAACTAATGCTTTACTTTTTCGTAGTTGCACTTTTTTGCTGCGCTGTCTCTTCTACTACAGAGTTGAAACATGCTGAACTAGGCTGTAGCCCTATGTCGAATTTTGTATACCGAAGTCGAGGCCGCGCGTTATACTTACGGTAGAAGGTCTCGTAGGTAGAATAAAACGCGCTTCTTGAAGAAAAGAGTGTATTGTAGATTTCATGGTGTGGTGTGTCTTGTGGCGATAGCGTATCCGATAATTGCAATATTTTATTTTTTGAGATGCTTTGAGATTTTGTAGAAACACGACGAGCTGCTAGTTCTTTGCTTGTGAGGCGTTACTTCGTGGAGAAGTAGAACCGTGAATGATTCTTCCAAGCGTGCCATGTGTCCAACTAGACGACTCCGCAACGTAGAGCTGCAGGAGCTCGGCTAGTTTTCCAGGCTCTCTTTATTTTTTCTCGCCTAAAGTCAATACTTTGATGTAGCTACAAAGTAGTGGCTGACTTCACTCTATCGAAGGCAGTGTCTTATTGTTACACCGCGTTGACCTTGAGTTTGTGTTTTTATTTGGTGTCGCACGGCAAGCACCGACTGAAGCTTGGGTAACTTTGTCGCTTCCTTAGTACGTTGTGTGAAATTCGACTGTACCGAGGCCTAGATGACGTAACACCGTAGCGACAAGAGGGAAAAGACAGTGGCTGGTATTTTAAACACAAAGCGCTGGCTCCCACACGTGTTGTCTCCTATTCTGTTTGCTGAACATGACCCTTAGTAATGTTCCCCACATGTTGTTTTGTTTGTGTTTTTAAACCCTAATTCTGTGAATGCAGCTTCAGTATTTCTTCTGAGGCCATTAAAATACTGTGTGTGAGGAATATAAATTGACATAAATGTTTGTGGCTAACTACATTAGAATGAATGAACTTTGCAGACGCAGTCACCAACCACTAGGTCGCATAGAGATTAGTTACTCAATTCTGACTAATAATTACTATGTTCTCCAAATATCATACTTTTTTGCGTGAAATCTCGAGCTTGTTCAGTTTTTTGTTCATACATAGAATATCGGGAACCTCAGCAGCACTTCCAGCTGCCAGGTTTCTGTGACAGAATGTGGGGGTGTTGGTTTTCCTGTTTATTTTTCGTGGTTCCAGAATGTAATGGCTTATTTATTCAGCACATTCATATTCTCCAGATTACTATCAGACATTCTTTCTTCCCTCCTATTGACCGTCAGATATAGCAGGACCTTTAAGTTATCTATAATACAGTTCTGTCAGGACAAAAGTATTAGCACGCAAAACTTACCGTCGCGGCAAAAATGTCTTTCGTGCACTTCGTGTAATCTCAGTGAGACCAGTGTTCTTCAAAAAGCGTGCCTCTTTGTTGTGTGTGGGGGGAACAAAATATGTGGATGATACCAGCATCTGACATTGACGTCGATGTTTGTTGGTGCCCGAGGAAAGCTGAAGGAAAGCCGACATTTGTCAGTTATCTGCGTTTTCACGCTCGTGTACGACAAGTCGGCTGCATTTTCTCGGCATGTTTGCGGCCGCTGTGGTGCAGCTCGCGTCGCTGCCGCACGCTTCCATACTAACGACAACCGAACATTCCAGCTTCATACTGATCTCACGTAGCCGGAACCGCATCATAGCGCTTGAACCACAGGCAAAAATGTTTTAGCTGTGCTGTCTTCTTTTTGTAAAAAAACATGGCTGCCACATACGTGGAAAGCATTAAAAAGAATTTTACCTCCTAATTTTTCATCGCACGGATGTTGTGATGAGATAATTCCTCGACTAGAAAAAGGAAGCATTCGATTTATGATCATTCTTCTCTAATAAAAAAACACGCAGCAGTAGTGAAACTCTTTGACACCCGCGGAACTTCATCTGAGCCCCAATGTACTTAGCATGCCTGCTAAGCCTTACTGAACTGACGTTAACGACATAACCATCAATTCCATGGGCAATAGTACACCTTGCGCTCAGATGATATTACTGCTAAAATATTACTATATTTGTGTGTCCTATCAGAATATTTTATTTTATGGAAAACTACGTAATTAGTGTTCATTCACTTGCAATGGCTGCCTGCAGCCACCGTTGTTTTGGAACTCCGCACGTTTAGTTGTAAGTCTTTCCCCGACATGCATTGACAACCAGCTTTTGCGCACATAAAAACGGAGCAACATTTTGTTTTCAACCCGCGACACGTTGACTGCTGGCCTACATGCCCTTTTAACTTTTTATGTAGTATCTGGACAGCCAGCTTTCAGCATTTCTGCCTGAGGATTCTTTCTTGTGGCTTCTGGACAGCTGTAGAATCCTAGCGTTCTAGTGCGTTGCCTGTTAAACCTGTCATATCACTTCGCCTAACACATTATAAGAATGTTGATATGTCTGTTGCTGTACACGTTAAATGAATTGTTGCCCTCCTCGGCGGCTTTGTGGCACACGACTTCTGAGCGCGTGTGCTTCCGCCGCTTGCTTGTTCGTCTATATCAGTGTGGCCGACGCTAACTGGGCTGAGCTAATTGTCGTTCACCGTAAAGTCGGAACTTTAAGCCCGCAATTATTTGATTACTTCTTTTAGAGCAAGGTATTCATGAGCACCAAGCATGCGATTTTCAGCACACGAATATGCAACGACTGGATGTTTTTGAGCTGCAGTAGCATATCTGGGTTCTGAGTGGTATTTAACAGTTCACAAATGGAATCCTGACGTGCTTTCATTTGGTTTGTGACCTAAATGCCTGTTCATTTCCACAAGTAGCGAGCTTTCTGAACAGAAGCCATTGTTGATTTATTTTAAAAACAGTACAGTTAAGGTCAAGCATGGCACCGGCGACAATGAGTTCTGTAAGCCACGAAAAAGTAATCCACTATCCTTACTTGAACCTTTTTTTGTGTGCGTACCTTTCTGGGTAATAATCTTCGTACAACTGAAAAATACAATGGCGATGTAAATTAGGCTTTTGTCACCGTACAGATATACGCCGTCATTGCCGAGAATACTGACAGTCTGCGCGACATTGTGAAGTTGCGCACAGTTGGAACTGTGTGTAAAATATAACGGCTTTAGTCAAATCAATTCAGCTCATTTATATGTGGCAAAGGAAGCAGAGGGCCAGAAATTCTCAGATATTTACATATTTAAAGGGAAAGCGCGTGCTAAGCTGTGATTAGCCACACAGAAAATTTTCTTGTAACCAGTGCACTTAAAGTCTTGCCGATGTAGACATAGAACGCTGGCGTCATCAACTATTGCTGAATCCGCCGCCTCTATAAATAATTAGATTTTTCATAGTTTCCGCCTAAATGGCTCGTAGAAAAGGTTTTATGGTGTAACAAAGAGGTATTTTCCCGATGCAACGTGTTTGTTTTTCAAAAGTTTGTGTCGCTTCTCTGACGGGCCATATTTCTACACAATTGTTACATACGGAAAAAAGGCGGGTAGTGTGGCCGCCAAATTGTCGTGGTAGGCTTAAACTCCACCTAAATAATAGCTGTTCTTTTAAAAGGTCTTTTTGTAAGTTTCAACTAAGCGTATCCATCTCTCTTTTGACGTCAACGAAGTCAGTCACTCCAAAGCCACAAACTAAGAGTCCTTTCCTCGGTTATTGGCCATCTTTTTGGTTTTACGAATAGGCGGATCGGAATCATTTTTAGCCTTAGGGTTGTTCTTTTAAAGCAACAGACAAGAACGCGTGCCCAGTAAAATGAACTTCCTGTTCCCTTTTGTATCGTGATGTGATAAAAAAAATACAGATGATGAACTCGTAACCTTCGCGATGATGCCACTGTTCACAGTTATTCGATACTTGAGTTTGTGGGGCGCCACTGTATTGCTTCTGGGATTCGAGTTTCCAGTTGTTCTAGTCGTATGCGAGCACTCTCCGGGTGTATATCTTGTATTATAGTGTAATGACACTGTATCGTGCAAGCGGCTTCTTATTGCCCGCAGAATACTTACATCATCTCCGCAATCCCGAATGAATCGTCGGACAAGAGAGTACCTTCGTGTGTATTACTGTATACTTAATTATATAGGTGGTGTAAAGTTATGTACATAATTGCATCTCTGGTATCATAGTATCTGCAATGAAACCGGCTGATCTTTGGTGAATGTTGACAAACGTTTACTTTTTTGTTTCAGCTTGTGGTCAATAAATTTACTCAAAGATGAACCTTCCTGGCCTTCGAATCTCTTTCCCTTGCAATGTTGGTTACATCGCAATCACAAAGATGTTTAAATAAAACGCCATCAGTTTCGATGTTTATTGCCCATTAGCAAATTGTGCCAGGTGGACATGTGTGGTGTGCTGATGCAAATCAAATATTACTTCTATACTGGTACACGTAAGCGCGTAAAGATGATCTGAATAGAGCGGGGCTGTTTGCCAAAAATCGCTGTAGAGGCCATGGGGAAATACTCGAAAAGGAGCCAGCACGTTCGTGTAATTAAAACACAGGAGTGTCCTACACATGGACACAATGTATACTTAAACATGGGTGTGAATAAAATTCAGATTCTCATTGTCGAAGAAGCGAAGTTACCCATGTTTTAAAGGTGGACAGCAACGAAACGGTACTCCTAACCGTTCTTAAATAAACTGTACGTTCAGATTGGTCTCAAATAACTGTAGACAGCGCGAAAACACTAAGATGGACTATGTTACCCAGCGAGCGATGCAGCTACGTCGCCTGCAAGCAGGCGACTTGCTCTCGATCTCTCTCTCTCTCTCCCGCTACTCTCACAATAATTTACTATGATTCGTTATACTACTACAACTACTACAACTACTACTACTACTACTACTACTACTTCTACTAGTAATACTACGACTACTACTAATAATCAATCAATCAATCATCAATCAATCAATCAATCAATCAATTAACCTTTATTAAAGCGCCCAGAACAGCCGAAGCCTTCGTGCTGGCGCACTGAGAGGGGGAAAAAACGCCGCATTGCAATGCATCAGCGGCTGACACATAAACAGCCAGTAAAAAAGGTGGGTGAGTGAAGAACAATAAGAAACTCGAAATACTACAGAGAATAAAATTAAAAGTGGTATCCAAAACTATATTACACGACTAACAAGAGGCTGTAAATTACGGTACATTGCGAAAACACAATCGTACAATGGACCATAGCAATAGGATGAAGCATCAATTACACACAAAAATGTATGAAACAAATTACAGGAAATATTTGTAACTATTCGCAGAAAGTGATAAGTTATAGAAACATTTGTTACTGTGGCCTGCCCGGGCCACTTAAAAATATGTGTGAAGAGTTGACTACAGAAGTGTGTCATAGCAAGTACAACGATTACGCCTGCAGCACCAACATCATATAGGAAGAAAGGAGAACAAACTCTGCTAAAACAACGCACACCATGAGGAAAAATAACTAAGGAACACGAGTACTGTCGAAATGAAGTTAGCGCGCCACGGCTAACAGCACTAACGTACGACAATAGTTCTTATCGCGTACGCTTTCATGTGGTTGGTACAGTAGAACGTCTTTGATCCGTTTAAAAAAACAAGGGCGGAACGTACAGTCTGGAAAAAAGGAATGATCCGCCGCAGACAAAAAAAGCAGTCGAGAGAGGAACATAAGCATTTATAGGCCTTTTCCTTTGTACATATCTGCCAACGTCTGCTGGCTCATGCAGCTGTCCTTTGACAGCAAGAGCTCCTTTTCTAAAACCTTGCACGGCTTTTGTCCACACTGCGATTGTCCTTCAAGCGAAATTAACTCCACCCCGCCTCCAAGCCGAGAGAGAGAGAGAGAGAATAAACGTTTATTTAAATCAACAGGGGGGATTGTACTGAAGCTTGAAGGAGGCGTCCTCAGTCCAGGATTCCTTGAGCGCGGGCAGCATCGACAGCCCTTTGAGCCAGCCGAAGCTGGTCGTCCAGGCTGGTGCTCCCCAAGGCGACTATGGCCTGAGCATATGTGGCCGTCGTCGCCGCCATCTTTCTCGGAGGGTTCGTCCGGCGCCGGCGCTGCTTCATGGCGTGGTTCCGACACGATTTATTGCAAGATAAGAGTTTCGCACGCTGGGACGTCATTGTACAGGCGACGTTGGCTAAAGGAATCCGCGTTACCAGGTGACTCCGGGAAGCCTAGCGCTGAGGGAAGCCACCACGGTGACCCAGGCCGCCGGATGGCTGCTCGGTGCCTCCTTATTGCGCCACTCGCGCTGAGGCTCGGTCCGCATGCGGGTCAGCACGTTGTCGTAAAACGTATAATTTGGTCGTAGTTGGACACAAATTTTGAAATATTAAACGTACTTATTGGGAAATTGTGTTATCGAGGAACGTAGTAACCGGGAAAAGAACACCGTAACGCTATGGGGCATTTTTAGTATTCACAATTAGAGAGTAGTAATCGGGAAACCATAATGAACCGGGCACGTATTAACGGCGTTCTACTGTATATGGAAACAAGACGTAGACACAACATTTGAAGTCAAAGTCAGGAAGGACACCCAACATAAACGTCACTGGACTGAGTATTGGCAGAATGGCAGTAGGAGAAGTACGTCAGGTTGGAACACTCAGCAGAGTAAGTACCAGGCATGCCCATGTAGCCGGACCCGTCGGGGGAATATCGCTAACTCAGCTGTAGCGCAAGTGAAGCTAAAGCGCCACTTACCGTAACTTCGTTAGAGTTGTATCTAAAAGCTGCTTCCAAAAGCGTAGGCAAAGATATACGACCACAACAGGACTAGACAAAGATAACAGGCATTTTTGTTAAATTCATAGATATATCTCACGTCATCAGCACAGAATGAAAAGCTGTTACCGCTTCAGCTGTGTCCTCATCTGATCGCTTTCCATTCTTTTCCAGAGGCCATTGACGAAGCAGCAAGGCAGATATTTCGACAGAATGTTTGCGAAAACTTCGCTTGGCCTATGCACGTGAATTAGCCGGAAACTGAAACGTCTGAACACAAGAAGACATACTGTAGGTGCTTGGCCGCATTGCCACACACCAAGTCGGTCGCAAGTCGCACGGGTAGATTAGTGCTTAGCCTTTTGTACAGTACATGCTAAGGAAGCGGCGTAAGGATACAAATCATGATTGCATCTAACGTTAAACGCGAGGACATCTGTGAACATAGGGCTCGTTCATTTTGTGAGCCTCTTCTGTCTTTATTGTTCTGCGAAGGCCACAGCTCGGTGACTGTTGTAGTGGCGTATCAGCTTCTGGAACGTTCATTTGAACCATGAATGTTGTTGTAGTATTGACGAAGACGTGCACGTTTCGCCGTGGTGACTTCTTTTGATGAATCTCGTAAACAGGTACTTTTTCTATTGAGAACGTGAGCACCCCCCGTAGACACACGATCAGAACGTTTGGACGACCTCGAGGACAGCCGGCATACCAGTTCCGTTGCTTGGTAAAGGTTTTTAGACTCGATGAGAGGCGCCTCGCCTACGCAGAGGATTGTTGTTGTTGTTGTTGTTACTTAACGGGCCCACAAGGCGTTGCATGGTGTGCTGGCAATCGCTCCCCTATCAGCGCCTTTTTAGACACTATGAGCGGGAAATAACCAAGAGTCACCTCGGCTTGTTTCCTTTAAAAATTAGAGGACCAGGCGTAAGTTGGCTATCCTCGTATTCAGTGACCATTAGGGAATATGAATTCATTGGAAAAGTCATGCGGGGCGGCTCTCCTTAGAAAATCTTGTAAAGGGTGTCCTCGTTTCTTCTTTTTACTTGAGAGGGTGTACAGCAAGACAAAGCCACCGGTATTGATATGAAGTCCACCGGGAACTTTTTAATCGGAAAAATCAGAGGTGAAAATAAAGGGCAACCGAGGCGTTTAGGGCCGAACGGTGTTGTGTGACCGAATCTCACCGGGGACCCTTATTAATGTGTCAGTTGAGAACACTGTCGTGAGCCACAAGACCAGCAAAGAGGCATAACCGAGAAAGTTCTTGAATGACTGTTGTCGGCGGCGTAATAGCCTCCGGCGCTTTCATCTTTCCCGGGTCTGGCGTTATTTTTACTGCGCAGGCGCCATTCCCCAAGTACCTCATTTGGTAGAATCAGGTCGCCCTTTTCGAGGGAGCGCCATGGAATATATTTAAACTGACTTGGAGCCGCAGTCCGGCGCAGGAACGGTGATATCATCGCAATAAAGCAAAGACGTCCACCATTTCAAACGACCAACGATACCATTCACAACTCTCTTTAAAAGCGGCTGAAGTTTGGTTTGGAAAACGTACAGGGTAGGATGTGATAACCTCATTCCAAAAAGGAAGCCCAAGTGGCATGAATAGGAGCAATCAATTTGGACTTTATCATTTAGGGCGTCCTCTTCTGGCATTAGCGGGTTAAGCTAGCTTTATAAGCATACGAGAAAAGAGACATCAGCCCGGGTCGGTGGATTCAACCAGTACCATACTTCTCTGGCAGTTTTCCAGATGGAGCCATATTTTTTTACCCTTCTCTTCAGCTCGCATTCAAAGGGTTCTCTTTCGCGTTTTTTTGTCTTACCGTCCCATTGATTCTTTAAATTTGGAAAACGTCGGCGGTGCGCTCGCATGACCACTTCTCGCTGCGCCAAAAAAAAGAGGCTCAAACCAAGCGAAATTCCAGGCACCAAAAGCACCACATTTCCTGCGATGCAGTGATATCCAGCTGCGTCTAAGGGCGCTTTCATTACACCCCGTCTAGAGCTGAGCGTGAAAGGCATCGAGGAAGGCCCCATATTTCGGTTATAATGATGTGAGCCTTGAAGCTTACGGAAGCGAAAACCCAAGTTTCCCTGCCTCCCCGTAATTGTATTTTGTTCCCTCCGTGCAGGCTTTGTGCTATCACGCGCTAGTCAATTTAAGCTTCTCGGTGAACCAAGCACAAATTCAGCGTTTTGCGCATCGAAGGACAACATGGCATAAAGACTGAAGAGCAAAGCAGGTGTACAAAAACGGCAGTATAAAAATACATCCTATTGGGGGACCGTGAGGCATCGTTTGCGGAGCTCACGAACATGTTCAATAAGCATGTATTTTCATTAGATTATGTGGTAGCGAAAAAAGCTTGTAAATAAAGGTCTTAAACAGAGCAAAGAGCTTAAGGTATTGCCCTCGACGTTATAAATATTGTGCGATTAGATTGCGGAAGTCTGAAAATCGTAATGCAATGTTTTAAATTTTTTGGCATTTTAATAAATAAATAAATAAATAAATAAATAAATAAATAAATAAATAAATAAATAAATAAATAAATAAATAAATACACCTCAGGTTAGGTTAGGCATAACTTTAATGATGGCACGAAAACGACGGTTTTTATGCGCCGCGACGCATTTTTATCGAGAAACCTGCATTCAACCGCGCGTTTCACTTCGAATATCCTTCTCATCCGTTTTACATACACCGAGAACACCCGCTCACTTCCGCTGGGTGTCTCTGAGTGGATTCTAGATAAATTTAAACTTGAATACAACGCACGCAGAAGTTAGGGAAAATGCGCTCTTACAATAAAGACGCAAAATACGAAGTTCGGGGAGAGTTAGCACTAAAACATTTGCAAATCAGTGTGAAGTCCCAGCAGTACATTTTACTGTTGTCGCAACGGATGAATAAAGATTTTTAAAATTATATTATTAGAAGCTTACATTTGGGAGATTTCATACGAGATTGCATGTTTCGACTACAAATACCGACACAAAAACACTTCAAAAGACTCACTTGACTGTCTCTTTAGAGACATTAAGCTAGAATACAAGTTTGGCAGAAAAAGCGAATACGCCCGTTGTGTTCGGGATTCGTGATTGAAATTAATCCGGAAGCCCTCCACTGTGGCGCGCCTCATCACCTGTGCAGTGTTGGCGTGTTAAACCTCAAAATCTATCAAGTCAATCTATCAAGTTTGGCTGACACCAGACATTCCCCGGACAAACAGTCACCACGCCAATTTACAATTACAACCCTCAGCAACTAAATGACGACCCTCCAGCGGTGAGATAGCTGAAATTGAAAGTGAAGTTTAAATTTTGGAGACTGTAACCTTCACATAAACGAATACAAGCAGCAAGCCGTTGGCTGGTTGTCGGCCCATTCAAAACATAAAGAGTGATGTACGGGTATATATGTGTGCTCAGAGACCAAAATTCGAGGCGGCCAGAGCAAAGACAGTGTGTGAACTCATTAGAACCATGGCACAAAAGGTGTAAGTAAAAAAACTGAAAAGAACTACTGGGATCAGAACGTTGAAATGTGACAATGCAAAACCACTGGCGAACGACATTTACGCCGGCCGAGAAAAAAAAAGGAAATTCAGAAAAAAAATTGATGATTGTCGCTTGCTCCATGTGATGTTCAAATTTCATTACGCCGGTTACACTAATATTATAAAAGAGCGATATCATTTATAAAACTTTTTTTTAATAACGAAAATCACACAAGCTTTAAAAAGGCACTGATGCTAGCGGCCCGTTCATTTAAAGATAAAATAACGGTACAAGAAAGGTCGTTTTCATCTTCACACCAGTATACGCTGAAATTCTTTGACCGTATATATACGCGTCGTTTTACGGTGTAAATGAATGTTTGCCTTAGAATGTGGAACGACAATTCACGCTTGATTTTATAACATAGCGGCCGTAAATGGCAATTTGCTTTTGGGTTAATTTAGTGGACTAACGCGACTTAGTGGTAATCCCGAAGCTAAAGAACCCGCATTCTCTGACTGTGAATGAACAAACGTTTTGACAGTGAGCAGGGAGAGACATATTTAAAGATCCATAACGCTGCTGTCAAAGACGTAATATGGAAATTCAAGTACCGCAATTAGTCACCGGGCTCATAAGGTACAAAGAAAGGTGTGAATAAATGAAATGACTTTAGTTTGTAAAAGAAGTACAATTTCTGGAGGATATTTAGGGGGAAATGTTGCCGGTAGGCAACATTACTAGCCCTAAAATCCACGTTGACAGGCAGCAGGGGAGCACGAGCAACTGAATAACAAACAAAAAAAGAGAGAGAGGAGGAAAGAGATACTAAAAAAGAAAAAGAAAACGAAGCACAACTTACAAAAAAGAAACAACTACATCTTACAATCGCAATATGTCACAAATATAAATACAGTGGAGTACACGGCACAGTATGTACAAAAAACAGACAAAAAACATTGTACAATGTTATTTTAACCCAAGGAGGAAACATGGCGATACAATTCTGTTGAGGAGCATGAGCTATATCAATGTTTTTCAGATACAAGACTGATTTTTTTTTCGTTACGCAAAGCGTAGTTGAATGTCATTTCTTTTCTTTTTTTACTACGCAGAGCGTAGTAGCATCTCATGTTTTCGTTCTCTTTTTTTTACTACGCAGACCATAGTACAATGCCAAACTCTGCCGTTTATTGTGGTCTGCTGTCGCTGCTAGCTGTAGTGGTGGAAGCTCCGTAAAGCGATTTTACGCCTTTACTTCCACCTCCTCCATCACTTGTATTGATAGAAATAAAGACTATTACTAAAGTAACCGCGGTATGCAGGACCGTAACAACTCCATTCCATAGCTGGTTCTAGGCTGCGGTACATTCCAGTGCTCAGGTGTACGAGTACAGTAGTGCACAATGTTAGGCTTCAAGTTCGCCAACGAACGAAAAAAAAAATACTCCCAGATCTTTGATTTTCGATAACTAGTTTCCAGCCTGTAATTTATCAGTTTATGAATTTTCAAGAGCTGTCTCATTGGGAAAAATGGTTCAGTAGGGACAGTGAACGGTAGCTCAAAAGTAGTGCGAAGGGACTTAATCTGCAAGAGATAGATTCGGTTTATATTGGTGACCTTAGTATTACCCCACACCAGGCTACAGTAGTTTAGGTGGCTAGCGAACAGAGCCTTGTAAATTAGCAGTTTAATACGATACGGTATATGAGACAGAACCTTTACAATACCAGTGATTCTGGAAAGTTTATTTACAAGGAAGTCAACATGGTTAGACCAAGACATGTGTTTATCAAGCATAATGCCTAGTGTTTTCATTGAATCCAAACGTTGAATGGTTTGACAACCAAGTTTAAAATCGCTTCGCAGAAAACGTTGGTAATGGGATGAAACAGTACAGCGAAGTTTTTTTGGCGTTAATGGTTAGACCGTTTGCCTCGGACCACGTCTGCAATTGTGCAAGTGGAGTATTAGCAAGGGACACTAATTTGTCAGCGTTGTCAGAAGAAAATAGTTGAGTGGTATCATTCGCGTAAATAATGAACTTGGTATTTGAGTCAATACCAACAAGGTCGTTCACATATATGCAAAAAAGAAGGGTACCTAATGCGCTACCCTGAGGAACACCAGCTACTGTTCTACGTGGTTCAGAAAATGCTCTATTACTTCGACGAACTGGATTCTATGTTGCGGATACGATTTCAAGAGGTCATGGGCAACGCCACGGATACCATTATGGTCAAGTTTTTGCAACAGCACCGAATGATTGATGGAGTCGAAAGCCTTGCTAAAATCCACAAACACACCGAGTGTGAAGAAACGACGTTCGAAGTTGTTCAGGATAAATTTGTTTTGTTTGAGTAGAGCAAGCTGAGTGAACATAATTTAACGAAAAGCAACTTGCATTCCTAGATTAGTCTCTTATGATCCAGAAAGTCTGAGATGCAATGTGGATTATTTTTTAAGCATTTAGAAAAACCTTGCAGTGTATATATAGGCCTGTATTTTCACATGTCTGTTCTTCTGTTCTACAACCTTTTTTAAAAAGACGAAGAACTTTCGCCATCACCATTTTACTGGCAAGCACTCCAGGACGTAATGCATAGATTGTAGATATGTGTCAGGATAGGGACAATAATATCTAGAAGATATTTCATTAGTCTCATTTGTAGGCTGTTAGCGTTTGAAGTTTTACTATTTTTAGTTCACAGAATAGAGGCGTTATATCTGCTTCGTTTATGGTGAAAGAAAAACAGGTATCCGAACACGAGCAAGCGTTACCGCAAAAAGCATTCAGTTTCACTCATGGCTTCACAAGAGTAGTAAAATACTGATTAAATGTGTTGAGTAACGATTCTGCGCGAACTTGAGCGCCGTCTTTCATAATATGTATATCTGTGAGAGCACTTGAGTTTTGGAGCAAAGAATGAATTCTCGGCCACATTTTACGACCGTTTTCCTCACAAGAGTTAAACGAATGGTCGTATATTGTGCTTTTTCTTGACGGAGCTCATTGTTGAGTTGATTAGGGAATTTCTTAAAAGCATTCAAGTCGGCCAGCCCTCGTGATTTTTTGAGCTTGTCATATAACTTGCGTTTTGTTTTTATTTTAGAAAAACGTTCACTCATTATCCACAGCTTGCGAATTTTATAATAGCGATCTCTGACTGTGCTAAAGGAAAACACTTGGAATCACAGTCGCGGAGAGTGTTTGTATAGTTATCGTACGCCGCATCAGCTGTCTCTGCGGTAAACACGTCGTCCCGGTTAAGTTCCGGTTATTGACTACGGAAAATTTCCTGCCCACCTTGAGTGATAACTTGAGTTTTGAAAGAGCAAGTATCGTGTTTCTTTACTTTTTGATTTACACTTAGTAATATGGGCATATGATCGCTTAGGCTCTACGACAATGCGCCGTGTTTGACGATGTTCGGGAAAAATAGTAATAAACAGGTCAATGCAGGAAGAAGAGGATAACGTAGCCCTGGTTGGGGAGGAAATTACATTACAACAACCCTATGATGCTAAAGAAGTATTGAGACGGCCCCAGCTTTCTCGCTAAATATTACGACCGTTCAGGAACTCTAGCACAACCAATTCAGGAACGAGATATCTGGTATAAAGGAAGACGTCAACGTGATAATGAAAACACTAAGAGAACTTTCAAGGAATCTGAATATTTTAAAGACGATAGTCTTTCTTGGGCTACTTAAACCAGAATTTTGGTCTGTCTGTATGTCACTCTGTCTGTCTGTCTGTGACTCGATTTCAGCCACCCGGACCAAACCAAAACAATGCCGGCGCAAAGTCTTATATAGTTACACCTAAATCTATCCGTCTAAGTCCGGTGTAATGTTCATACCTGTCAACATTGTTGAAGAAGAACAAGAGATTACGCAAATATAAGAGAACAAATTAATACAGAAGTGATGTTTGCAGTGTTCCTTTATAAAAAATTCATAAATTCTTGACTTTGGCGAAAATAATACTTCATCAACTCCAGAAAAAAAATTCACTTTGCCGCCGCCTGCTATCGCCCGCGCCACTATAGCTTCTTGCGGCATTTTAAGGAATCAATCGGCAACAGTTACGAAAAGTTCCACTAGCTGTCGCCCGCGCCACTATAGCTTCTTGCGGCATTTTAAGGAATCAACCGGCAACAGTTACGAAAAGTTCCACTAGTTGTCGCCCGCGCCACTATAGCTTCTTGCTGCACTTTTAAGAATCAGCCGGCAACAGTTACGAAAGGTTCCACTAGATAGGTTCCACCATGGAGGAAAGAATACTCAGGAGAGGCCCCTACCACCCCAATGCATTGCGAAGAGTGTGGAGGAATTCACGTGATTTTTCTGAGCCCATAGACAATGTTGCTTACTTGTTTACAACTGCGGCGGCCAAATTTGGGCAAATAGAACGGACAAATTTTTAAGGCGCTTGGTATGTGGCTGCCTCGCAACGCTTGCAAACCAGCGCAGTCGCTACGACAAATGTTTTCAGATTAGGCCAGTTTGAAAACTCTGCCGTGGGAGGCGTCTGCATTCGCCATCCCGCGAGCCTGTTGCTATGACGACGGCAAACGCTACTTTGCCAGGCCTAAGAGCTGAAAAATCGTCCTTCTATCTCAAAACAAAGGCCCGTTTTTCCATTGAAACTTTGGGTGAGGGTTAGAATGGGCGAATTGAAGGCGAAATCAACAGCTTAGAAGATGACATCCTACCGAGGAATTAACGACGAAGCTGTTTTCGCTTCGAAGCGGGAGGGCAGGGCGACGCCATGTTAGTCAAATCAAACCGGAGACAGCAAAGGATGATGGGATAGAGTGCTGGGCTCCTGGGCTCAAGTCATGGTGGAACTCGGCTTCACAAATGTGACGTCAGGGCCTCTCCTAACCTTTTTCTTTCCTCCATGGGTTCCACGTTCTGCTTGCAACGCACGTGGAGTAGGGAAATGCCGTTCTATTGGCGGTGAGCGCGAACACAGGCGGCGCAGCGAAGCGCGCCTCCATGAGTCAGCTTAGTGATTCTCACATTTGTCGTCTGCTTTACTCAGGATCGCTCTCCCTGCTGTTTCGTTGCGCTCAGTCAACGTCTGATGCTTGTCCGCACCAGAATTGGCGTGTGGGTAACTTTCTATCATTATAATAGGCTTAAAATCGCATACACTAGCTCATTGTGTCAATTAAACTATAGTTTTGGATACCGCTACGGGAGAAACATTGCCGGCGCCACCCCATCCTTGCGAAGCCGGTCGTGTGCGGAGCGCGAAGAGTCGGAGCTAGGCGTCAGCTTGCCATGTAAGCATTCGAACAAAAGGAACAGTCAGCTGCTAATAACCGACAACAGCGAAAATGAAAGACCAAAACAAATTCTAGGCCTTCAGGGCTGTTGGCTATGGCAGAAGGCATCACGATTCCCGGTAATCATATGTAAGGTAAAACAGTTTTTGCAACCTTGTCGAACGCTCGAACGCGTTTTGTCACATCAATTTACGTTGTCAAGGCATGAAACTTTGCCGACATGCACTATAGACTGCAAAAACTGTAGGTTGAGTTCCCAATAACCCAGTGTGTATATACGCGCGTGCTGATTCTATACCAGGCATCTAACCAATGGAGGTTTATTGAGCAAAATGAGTCACGTCTTCGTTAAATTTATATAGTAACACATACAGGGTGTCCCAGCTATCATGCACCAAGATTTAAAACAGAGTAAAGGCGTAACTCGAAAGAAACCAGGTGCATAATGTTGGCAGTACTGTGAAGAAGCGGACAGTATTTTTTTCTTTAATAAGACTAATTAACTAATTGTAATTAATATCTAACTCGAGAAATACTCTCCTAATCACTAAAGTGTCAATGAGGCACTTGAAGGTAACCACGAGGGCATCTAACTGCGGTATTTTCAGCGATGAACTAATTGCGTACACATTTATTCTGACTGATAAAGGAAACCCGCAAAATATGAAAAAAACCCACGTGACGGCGCCTCCGCGCGCATCGTAAAGCAACGCCCTCAAACTGGCTGCCTCTGAGTTAGCCAGAATGAAATATACAAAAGAAAGAAAGAAGAAATCTCGACCGAGTTTGTTCCTTATCTGCATACGCGTCCCGCGAATCTTGCTGCTGCTGCTCCTTCCATGCATGCTATTATCAAGGTGATGCGCTGTCTCTTCGGGCGGGTAACACACGAAGCAGTTGCTTTCAATCAGCTTTGTTTGGGGACGCTGCTTTACAATGCGCGCGTAAGCGTCGTACGTGGTATTTTTCATATTTCGCGGGTTTTCCTTTATCAGTCAAAATAAATGAGTACGCAATTAGTTCGTCACTGAGAATGGCGCAGTTAGGTGCCCCTCGTGATTACCTACAAGTGCCTCATTGACACTTTAGTGATTAGGACAGTATTTCTCGAGTTAGATAATTAATAACATTAATATTAGGTCTCATAACGAAAACATTACTCTCCGCTTTTCCACAGTACTGCAAACACTATGCACTAGGTTTTCTTCGAGTTACGTAATTTCTCTTTTTTAAATCTTGGTGCATGATAGCTGGGACACCCTGTATATGTTTGTTAAGACCTGGAGGGATATTTCGGAACATTTTTCACAGCCATATCTTCCCGACAGTGTTGTACGGAACGGCGTTACAAGGAACGGCGTTCCTGGAACTAGTTCCTTTTTGGAGGAACGGAGGAACGCCACCGTTCCATTAAGGGTCGGTGGAACTGTAACGGTAACTCGTTACGTTTTTGAAGGAACGGCAGGAACGGCGTTCCTGCCATTACATCGCTAGGATTTGCCTTGTTTTGATGCCAAGGCTCGAGTACAAAAATCTACAAAGCGCTACTGCGTTTCTCTTCCTATAAGATGGTCAGTTTGCCCGCCCTTCAGCCATACGTACTTCCTCGAAGGTCAAAGGCAGAAGAATAACCACGCAGCAGGCCGCAGCTTGTGCTTGCTTTCATGCTGGTTGCTTAAGCGGCGTTCGACGGGTGAATAGCGTAGCCGCGAGAATGCTTTTCACCCTTCATCGTTTGTCTGGGGAGGCCAGAATGTTCGTCTGGCCGGTAGAATTGTTCATGGCGGGGAAAGAATAGAGAGTTTTAGCAGTCCGTCCGTTCTGTCGTATGCGTTGATAGTGGGTTGACCGGAACCCGGCTGGGCACTTGGGCATTCGTCGTGGTAGGGGGATTAGTTCCGCGGGCCTGCCTTCGCCATGTCCGTGCCTCTGCACCCTTCCTACTCGCCCTTCCTCGCGCTCAGGAGCAGACCGGTGCCGGTCAGACCAGTAACAACCTAGCCAACGAAACGGATGGACTGCTAAACGGGATCCGGACATTTCGGTGTCGGACATTTCGGTCCAGGACGTTTCGGTGTGGACATTTCTGTGCACGGACATTTTGGTGCACGACGTCTTGGCCCAGACATTTTGAGTGAGGGGATGTCCTAGGCATTCTTTGAACATTTTATCTTTAATATGTAATTTCGTGACTTGATATGATTTTACGTTCGAGACTTGCGCTTGCGCCGCCGTTCGTGGAAACGAACGCTAAACCCTGGTGGAGCATTGCCACGGGAAACCCAATTTCTGTACCAGATGGTAAAAATAACGTTGTTAATTGGATCTGAACAACCCTAACACTTTAAGTGTTACCAAGTGCTTTCCTTTCACTTCACCCAACGATGCAAGACGCTGCTGCTTTTAGTCTATCCCCCCCCCCCCCCCGGAAAAACTTCCGCGAAAGAACAACAGAAAAATGAGGTCGATCAGGCGCGTGTGCATTTCGTTTTAATTATTCTCTCAATCAATCTCGCCTTCGTTGCATTCGGTGTCAGTCCTACTTAAAACTAACAAACCAACGATCGCACTTACGGTGGCGTTACTTAGGGGAGGGAAAGCTGAGCCCCCGCCGGCAATCATCCCCCTATGTAGAGAGAGAGGGGGTGTCACTTGTGCTTCACCATTGCGTCGACTGGACTTCGAAAACTTGAAGACCACTGTTGCCGCTCTCGTCACACTAGCATATTCATTTTTTTTGCCTCCTTATAATGGGAGGAAGCGATGTATACCTGGGGTGTCCATGATATGCGCGACTTGATGAGTTAATTCCCAAGGGGGCGACCTGAAGGCGCAGAAAGAGCGATTCCTAGGGTGGGGGCGCCGTCGATATGACCGCGACGCGCGGAAGGGCGTAGCCAGCAAACGATAGTGGCCATTGTGTTCTCAAAGGGTTTTGGGTGGCTTTTTGTGTCACATTATAGAGGGT
Organism: Haemaphysalis longicornis; assembly: GCA_013339765.2. Classification (NCBI taxonomy): domain Eukaryota; kingdom Metazoa; phylum Arthropoda; class Arachnida; order Ixodida; family Ixodidae; genus Haemaphysalis; species Haemaphysalis longicornis. The sequence goes on from JABSTR010003719.1 coordinate 26,126, forward strand.
TTCGTGCGCCCATGGTGAATGTAAAGCTTTTTCTCTGTTTTAAACGCGAAGTGTTGCTATGTCATTGTTCTGAATGTATCACCCAATTCCTGCAAAAGCCTCCGCTAAGAGGCTACCAGTATGTTCTAAATAAAAATAAAAAATCACTGCGGTGACGCTTCGGAGACCGTGAACTCCACCACGCCAGTAGGATTTTCAGGGGAAACCGAAAATAATATGGCTGAAAAAGAAATCTGGTCGAGATTCGAGCGTACAGGCGAGAGGGGGGGGGGGGGGGCGCTAGAACAAAGAATTAAAATGTGGTAAATGTAGGCTTGTAAACATTAAACGAAGGTTGGTTGTCCCAAACACAATGGGTGGAATTTTGTATGCACAACCGGTACGCGCTTAATCAGCATTTAGGGACATTAGAACATGCGGCTGTTTTACAAAAGGCCCGTTTTTTTTTCTCCCCGACAATATGCTAGACCAGTGTTCGCGTATTCACTTTAGCAAGGCAGCCCAGCCGACGTAATACTCTTCATAATGTTTATCGTTCTGGGGGGCTAGCTAATGTTTGTTACTTTTTGGATATTGAGAGTGTGCATGTAATTTATGTAATTTGAGGGTGTGTAATTTTAAAAAATACAAAAGAGGCGGTCGTAAACACGGGTAATTGTCTTAGCTAAAAAAGAGCGAATATAAATAACCTGTCATAAATGAAAAAAAAAACGTGTACCAAAGAATTCAATCAGCTGCATAACAGGTGTCCCCAGGAAGAGGTATTAAAAAATATATAAATGTAGAATTTCTAAAAATACCTGCAAAGATCGAACATGCCATCAATCAAAAAAATAAATTCACTGCTCCAGATTGTTGTCCATAACCCACGTTAAGCGGAAATAAAAATATAACGGCTGTCGCAAACAGGCAAGCACCGGATAATTTGGTCGCCGAAATGTCCGTACACGAAATGTCCGTACACCGAATTGTGCGTGCACCGAACGCCCGTACACCGATTTGTCCGTACACACGATATCTCCGTACACCGATATACCGAAATTTCCGCACCGAATTATCCTGCACAGAAATGTCGTCGAGCCGTCTGGAGTTTATCCGGTGCTCCCTGAAAAAATTTGCCTAGGAGCGTTTCTTTTGATTATCTTTATCTCCAGATATCTGCTGACGGTGGTGTTAATATTCGTATAATATACGTAGTTCGATGTGAGTTTTAAATGTCTCACTTAATTTCGACCCCACCATTATCCTATACTATATTTTAATTTAAAAACCTAATTGTAACGTTAATGTAACCACACGTTCCAATTTTCGAAGTGGAACTGGAACGCGTTCCTTTCGCAATAAAGGAACTTGTAACGGGAACTCGTTTCAAAATTTTTAAGGAACGAGGAACGAGCTTTCGTTCCTATTTTGGAGGAAAGTGTACAACACTGCTTACCGATATTCGGATATGCGTTATAGGAAAACTGCACTCAAGAGGAGCAGTAGGAGTAAGGGGAGGAGGGGGAAACTTTGTTTAACAATAAATCGATCTGGTTAGTGGGCCGGGCCCTCAGTCCAGGACAAGAGAGTAAAAGTAATTTTCTTCAAATCATAGAACGCCATCCCGAGTAGAATAGGATTTGTTCTTCGCGCTGGAAGGGTTGAAAAGCAATAAAGAGCTACTTGGAATTCTTCTTCGGTTTCGAGTCTTGTAATATATGCACGTATACTATTTATTACGTTAGTTAGCGAGTATATCATGCCTTAAACACCGTAATCATGTCATCATTGTTCGAGTTGAGAGTCAGTTCGTTATGATAACGATATAATTACGATAGAAATTCGGAGCACAAAAGCCGCCTTCGAGTACTGTGGACCACGTTGTTTAGGGCGCGATCGCGGTGGCGTAGCACAAACCTTCTCATTGCATTTGCATGTGAATAAACAAAGCACGCTGCGGATTGCACCTTCTTGCACGCAGCCGTAATGAAAGCCAATTTGTGAAGAAGGGAATGTATGCCATACAAAATGAAGGAAATATCCACACGACCTTTGTGAGGCTCCCAAATATCCCAAAACCTCCTAATAAGAAGTTGGTGACGGCACAGAAAAAAAAAACAGAAGAAAGCCGCTTTATTTCCTGCTGTGCGATGAGCGTGTAGAGGCCGCTGCTTGGTACGTAGTATTAGACTGTTGAGTCTTCATAAAAGCATCTCAAAAAATACTGCAGGGAAGCCTACGCATTTTGAATACTTATCGAGAAGCTCTGATCGCTGATCCTCGCGAATAAGCTAGAAAGGACAAGTACACACGATCTTCTGACCGATACTCTGAAGAAAGTTCTCTATCTCTTCGTGTGTTGCAAACTTGTGGGGGATACAGCTTCAAATTATTCAGATGCGTCAGAAGCTGGCAAAATAACTGAGTCGCTAGAAATACGCTTTATTAACGCACTACAGCAATGAAGCGGGCGATATCTAGCCAGGCACTGTTGCCCCTCACAAGCGGAGTGTAGCAGACGACAGCGGCGCGAATCCCTAAGCCGACGTCAGAGCCGGGGGCGCCACTTCAAAGATCTCAAGTAGAGCGCCGCGATTCACGATCGTCTTCGCCGTACGGTAGCGTTGGCATCCAGACACCCGGTTTGGAGCATAGAGTTTCATACAAATAACTAGAGGGGAAACTGGCGCTAGTGTCAACGCAAAACATGGCAGCGGCGCTTACGCTTCAATGGGAATGATGGGTAGTTTGGAACCGGATTGCGTAGGGATCAAAACGGGCTTATGGCTGCGCAAATTGTGTTTTTTGATAAAAAAGCTCTTATTGTCCGGTTCTCCGTTTACAAATTACACGGCGAACAAAAAAGTTAGGGACAAAAACTGGTTTTGTACGAAATAAAACGGCGCGTTTAAATAAAAAGCAGACGCGGTCGAGTCGAGAAGGTTTGTGGAGCAGGTTTTGCCATTTTTCGCCAACTACAGCAGGACGCGGACTTCTTTAAAACTACCTTGTAAAAGTTTCGGCGCTGGTGGTTTTGTAATAGTAAGAGAAGTTTTGTGCTATAAGAAAAAGAAACCGATTACCTTTGGAGAAGTTATTCTTGCGTGAATTAGTGACATCCATCAAGCTGCGTTCCTATCAGCCGCCGGTGGTGTCTGGTCTACGCCGTAGGAGCCGGCGTTCGCACGAAAGGTGTGGCTGTTCCAAGCGATTCACAACCGTCGTCAGCTTTGACAATACATTGCTCTGCCGAATGAGCCGCGCCGCAACTCCTACTTAGCAGACAACTTCGCCGCACAGAGCGCCCGTCATTTGTATTTTCATGCTCGCGTGCGGCAATGCATTGATAACCCACCCAATTCGCAACTCGGTTGTAAAACATTCCACTCAGGGCGGCGTCAGTGCACGCGAGGCATGCAGTTCAAGGAGAAACGTATTTTTGATCACTCCTCCCAACACCCCGCCTAAGCAAATGCGTTCATGCAAATCCAAACGAAAACGAAACTGCCTGCAATCCATAGTAAGTTCCACGAGCCATCAAGCGCCAATCCGAATCCACAACTACCCATCACGCCCATTGAGGCGTACGATCGCAGCGCCAGTTCCCCTCTAGTTATATTGTAAGAAACTCTATGGTTTGGAGCAGTGGAACGCGGGAAATTTAAAATGATTTAAGCAAACTTTGGCGTCTTTACCTTGGGACTAGCGCGACGCAAGAGGAACAACATTAGAGGTGAGCGGGGAAACGCGAAGGGAGGCATTTAGGTGTTAGAAGTCAATAAAGACTATCGTCTTTTGACGACATTTGCAACGAAAGAAGAAGCAGATACACGGCCAATTTTTTTGTGTAATTCGCTGTCAAAGCTTACTTCCAATGCATTTCTATGGGATAGTTTCCATGGCTTCAGGAAACCTAGTCGCGCAACCAGCGAGACTTGAAACTGTGCACAAAGCAAGTTTTCACCCCAGTATTAGGGAGTTTTAGTATGGCGTTTTAGCTGCGGCGTTAGCGTTAGCGCGCCGCAATCGCAAACGGATAGCCCCTCGTTACGCGACGGTTAGCGTGCCCGCTAACGCTATGGCGCGCGCTAAAGTGGTGCTTTCCGCTATACTAAAACTCCTTATTAGCTGCGCAAGAAATTTACATTTCGCTAAATAACTACAGAGTAATCACTGTTGAAAGGACTGACATGAGCGGGAAAACCGCACATGTTATGCGTTGCAGGACAATCAGCTAATGTAGTAATATTGAAATCGCCCTCACGAACTTCTTTGTAGTCAGCCATAGCCGCATAAAAAAGGAACTGTTCAAGGACGTTAAGAAGAGTGTCTATATTAACGTTTGGCGGGCGATAAACAACAGAATACACAGTCTGAGCACGCAACACAGGTAAAACCTCAATGTACTTGTTACACAGCAAAGCTCATCACTAGGATTAACGGGTATTGTATAACGAAATACAAGGCTGACGCTTCCACCACGGATCCTGTTCTGTATCCCAGTGGAACACTGGTATTTAGGCAAGCACAACGGGCAGGAAACCGATCACAAGTTTCCATCACCAAACAAAGTCAAATTGAAAGTTCAAACTTCCACAAAATACGTCCTATTCATTGCCTTTGTTTTCTGCAGATTGACAGTTGATGTAAATAGCAGTGTATCGCCCTTTTACGATCAGGACAACAAATTCGAGATACTCGGAGGGGAGTATCTTATCGTAACTCGGCATGTAACGTGAAGAAGCCAGGAGCTAATTTGTTTTATGCTGTCAGTTTTCCAGATCTGAAAACTTTCATTATGTGGTTGGGCACGGCCGCCTTCTTATTTTCGGACAAGCCCCTTTCCGTCGCGGTGCCACGCAAAACGGAAATTGTTGTCGAGTGCCCAATCTTGTGCACCTTTGAGCAACGTCCTGTTTCGAGTCATCAGATTTTCTTTGATGAAAAGGCCAAGTTTGAGTGACAGTAGAAATTTTCCTTTTTCAAGCCATTTGTCCCGAGTTGTATGATTAGTGAACCTAACAATGATAGCACGAATCTTGCCTGTGTTGGACGGAAGCCTGTGGATAGCGCACACGGATTGATCAGTGAGGGGATCAATGCCAAATATAGAGGAAATAACATAACTTCGGTCAGGAGGCATTCATCAATTTTTTTCTTTACTCCATTGAATTTTAACATTTAGTTTCCTGGTTTGAAATTCTAGTTCATTTAGTGCAGCTGTCACAGACTGGACTTGAGAAGGAGCATCAGCTTTCTCAAACTTTAAAAAACTCTCGATTGGAGTTTATCTCTGTGTTTTGTTTAGCGATCGTCACAAGAACAGTGTCATACTTATCAGACAAAAAGCAGCACAAAGTTGCAGAGTACGTTTAGCAAGGGTGAACCAGCGCTCCACCGCCGTCACTGCCAAATGACAGCGACAGCCGTCGTGATGTCCTCTTTATAGCCGAAGTGTGGTGGCGGTGGTAAATTGTAAAGAAATATATAGCGTGCTTTTTTGGAAATTCTAGAGGTGTCGAAGTTTGCGCAGCACAAAAGAATCACAAGAGCTTTTTAAAGCGAAGCTTTAATGTTTTCACTGGTGCCGTCGTACGACAATACGACCAGCCGCAACAACACGTTTCTCTGACGATGGGCATGATCAGGGCGAAAGGGAACGAAAAAATCCCGGACCATCTCCAATAACATAAAACATGGGGAAGGGCGAAGCATGCAGGGTATAAGTGTATTCAAAGATTGTGAGTGTCCCTCTTTCCACACAGCGCGCGCTGATTGGGCGCCGGAGAAGCGCCGGTGGGAGGAGCAATGACGCGCTTGCTGATGCGGTGGCTCCCTCTCTTGCGTTGAACCGGATTTAAGCAATTATATGAAAGACAGACTGGTCGTGAGTTGTCTTCTTGTCACAGGCAGCAGCAAGCTAAGAATAGTGCTAAGCAGTAGCGCGAGGTGATGAAAAACGAGTGTCCCGGTGTGCTCATTAAGTGCACGTTTTTTGCCCATGGAAATAAAACGTTCTAGCGCGAGTCTTTGGAAAACGAGTGTTCCTGGTCCTGGAGTGTTCTTTTCGTACGCGTTTCGTTTTAGCGCGCGCCGTTGGAAAACGAGTGTCCCGGTGTTTATTATGGTGACTACATCAGAATACGACGACATGAGACGCCGACAGCTCGAGCCCCTAAAGTGCTTCTTAGCCCTTAAAATGCTTCCCTTGTCCGCAATCGAACCTGGGTCCTCGCGTTATAAGCCGGCGTGTATCCGATTGCTCCTTTTGCACATGACCGAAACGAACGCCAAGCAGCAAGTACCGATTAGCTTCTCCGGAAGAACCATCTTAGATATTCTCCACATCTCATACGCCGACCAACACGAAGCAAATTTTGCTTGGCGACGAGTTACGCGCGCACCCAGTAGGGACACATTTACCAAAAATATGCACCGGAGCATTATCAAGAGAGACGGCTGGCCCAAGCCATGGTACTTCACAAGCATGTACACTCCAGCTAGTACTGGCGTGGCTTGTAGTAAATCAGCAGGGCAATACGGTCGCGTCATGCTCCGTCACAGACGTAATCCCAAAATTGGGGGAAGAGGTAGCCATCGCTATGGCCGTTGCGGGCACGTCGGCCACGACCATTATCTCCGACTCCGAGACAGCAGTGCGAAATTATACATGAGGAAGGATATTCAAAACTGCAGTCAAGATAATCCAAAGCAAACCTATTATGCCCTCACGAAATATCCATTTGATAAAGACACCATGGGACGGTCTCTCCCGGGAAACGAAATGGCACACAAAGAAGCTCTAGAACTCAGCTACCAGGCCGACTTCGCAGATAACGTACCGTGATCGACGGCGAGGGGAAGGGACGGGCTGGCTTTATATAAAAAAATTACCCAGCATTATAGATTGGGCCGACGCACACTTCCAGCCATTCATCGCACACCCTAAACGTTCTTACACCCTTTTTGGCCGAAAGGGGTGTAAAAATCTTGTCCCATGGCACACACCTTTAAATGGTGTTTTGGCTAATAAAAGGTGTAAGGATGAAAAAAAGGTGTTTGTGTGAACACCCTAAAAAAGGGTGTAAGGTTGCTTAACACCGGTGTAGGCAGCGCAGCTACACGTGCCAATGTGGATTCGCGGAGCTCGCAGTATGAAATACAGACACATTGAACGCGCACAAGACAGCCTTGGACCACAAATGAATTGAGCAATAAAGCCAACGAGGTACAGCGAGTGCATACTTACTTGTAAATACATGTGTTCTTGATTTTACATCCAGCACAGGAAAGCCCCTCGATAGAGTCGGTGGGCATCTCGCAAAAACCAGATATTTTAGCGCTAATTTCGCAGTTGTGCATTTTAATGTGAGCAGTTACAAATTAGCATACAGATTTGGAAAAACTTTTTAATAGCGAGGTAGTATTATGTTCAATAAGTCATAGAATTTTATTAAATATCAAACAAATATTTCCCGCCCTTATTATTTCAACACGCTTTTTCCACAAGAGCGTGAACCTACAAATTAGGATGTTGGAAAGTAAGTAAAAGGGTGTAGAGAAAAATGGTGTAAAAAAAGACCGCAAACTGAGAAAACATGTGCAAGAGATCTCCAACTTTCGAAATATTTCATACCCATTTGCAAGGGTGGACTGAGCATTTTCTACAAGCGGAATGATGTTTTGTACCTCACGATGTTTAAAGCAATATGAGTTGGCATAATTGATTACCAGGGAAGCTGTTTAAGCTTTAGCTAGTTTCCGTGGTGTTAGCCAAAATTACCAAGAAAAAGAACTGCGTTGTTTGTTAAGGATTCACCACACCAGATAGGGTATTGTAACAGTGAGCCGGCTTTCCAGCCTGTTCAAGTGTAAGCCCAAGGGGCGCATGCGTATGCGGACCTATTGGTATATTGGTATAACCTCTTAAAAGGTACTAGTATTTTTGGGTTTCCAAAAACGCCAACAATTGGTGCAGCTTGCAATGGTAGTGCAAGGCTGGAGAAACAACAGAGCTGGGATCGATCTAGCCTGTTGCCTCTTTGCACCCGCTGTCACTGGGGGGGACACACTGGAACAGCCTTGTAAAATCTGGCTAAACTTGGCCTCACCCCTCAGCAGAAGACTAGCCTAGCCTAGCGAGAACATTGCAAAACCTAACAAAACTTTTGAAAGCCAAGCACAAAGTAGGTCAACTTGGCAACACCGGAAGAAGCTAGGTCAACTCCCTGCTCCGTTGTTTTTTTTTTCTTGCAACTGCACACCTATTAAATACACACCCTTTCAACACCCTAAGGGAAGCCAATCGTGCTGCTTTCGGTCAACACCGTTTTCGCCACAGAAATGTTGTCTTTTTTTAATGTTAAGAGTTCAAATTGATGCTGACGTGCCAAAGCTAAAGCTGGGCAAAGAGGCCACCGTATACATGCAAACGAGCGATCATTTCTCGCGAACAATTTTTTGTTTTTGAACATTCCTTACGAGGTGGAGAGGAGGGTATGAGAGGATCTCGTGTACTTCACAGTGCAATTATACATGCATGATGGCGTTAATCAACCAAAAGCTGAATACCTCTTCCACAACCTTCCAACACCCTACAAAAACCAAGGAATTGAAGTTGGTCAACACTTTTTTAATACGAAGGTACGAAAAGGATACAAAAAGGGTACGAAAGGTGTTTAAATTCAAGAAAAAAGGTGTGATGGCCTCCCAACACCCTTTTCCATTTTTGTCCAAAAATTTACAAAAAAAGTTTAGCGAGTTTCCTTGACAAAAGGCAATCGGTTGCATGGTGCAGAATACAACCGAACACTTCCGACACCCCACCCTGCGTCACCGCAACTTTCTAGATACATGCAGATCAGCAAGTGGTGCGGCGATGCTGCCGCCACGCTCCCACACATGGTTTGGGTGTGTCCCAGCAAACTATAGACACCCGCATCAGGTGTATGCATTACAAGGCACGAGCAATGGGAGGCCGCGCTGCTTAGCTCCCAACCAGACGTTCAAACAGCAGTCATCCAGCTGGCGGGAGACATTGCCAGAACCCATGGGTTTCTGAACGCCGTCTAAAGGGCCGAGGACACTGCCACTCCCAAGCAGTGTCTCAGTCGGAACACAGACGACAATAAAGTTTCAAAGACGATAGTTTCTTTCGGGGTACTTAAACCCAGAAATTTTGGTCGGTCTGTATGCCTTCTGTCTGTCCGTCTGTCTGTCTGTAACTCGGTTCAGCCAGCCGGCCCCAAAGTAAAATGCATATATACTGCGCAATAGTCTTATATACTCACAGCGAATGTGCGCGTCTAAGCCGGTTTATATGTTCATGCTTGTCAAACTTTGTTGAACAAGAACAAGGCATTGCGCAAATATAAGACAGGAAATTATAGTACACAAGGGATATTTACAGTGTTCTTTATTTTAAAAAATTTATGATGCGTGGTTTTTCGACAGCAAGTGATATTCTACATCTACTGCAGAAAACCGCCGCCTCCTGGCAGCATATGAAAAATCACGCGGCAACAGCAACGAAAGGTTCCACTAGCTAGGTTCCACGTTCTGCTTGGAACGCACGTGGAGCACGGCCACGTGGTTCTATAAATCTTGTAGTCGGCCGCCTCGATTCACGCGCGTCTCCGCCGTACTGCAGCGCTGGCATCGAGGAACCTGGCCTGTAGCAGTGGAACGCGGTAAATTCAAATCGCCTTGGCGAACCTTTAGGTGTGTTTACCTTGGGATGAGCGCGACGGTAAGGATAGATGCATGAGAGGTGAGGGGGAAAGCAAAAGGGGGCATTTCCTTGGCAAATGTCTACAAAGGCTATCACGACATTTGACAGATACGCGGCCAATTTTGTCATCATCATCATCATCGAAACCGAAACGTTAGGGCTACGGAGAGCATACCCCAAGTTTTTTTTTTTTTTTAATTGCGACAGTATGCCCTTTGGCATAAGTTCCTACAGGTACAAGTTTGCACCCGTTTCCCGGATGAAGTCCAGAAGACAGCGGTGGTGGGGCCCCCACAGCCATCGCTGAAGATCGGGGGGTCTCCCCGGATGCAGGCCTGTGCCGCGAAGGTGTCGGGTCTCGCTGCCCTCAGGGAAGGGCACGTCCATAGCAGGTGGTTGGTGTCGGCGTCTTCGGCAGGAGTGGCGCGCACCTCCAGTGTAGCACATATTCGTAGTGTGGGATTGGCCGACCAGGGAATGCATCACAAAACTTCGCGTTCAACATCCTCGTCGTTAGCCCGGGCCGTGCATGACTTTTTCTCAAGATTGTCAACATTGTTGCGGTGCGGCTTCTAGTAAATGCTTCGTCTAGAAACACACCTATAAAGTAGGACATTGCCTCAGCACGACAAATTACGACATCCCGTAGGGTCCTTCTATTGGTAAGTATGTATGTAGACTTTATATGGGGACCCAAACATAATATGACCTCCTGAATGAGATCCGCAGCGATGGTGTCTTGGATAAGGCATTGTGCTACGGCGACCAAGGACGCGGGTGTGATCCCGCCCACCGTAGCTCCTTTTCAGATACAAAGGAAAACTCTCTGTCGAAATTTCAGGGCGCGTTCCCGGTGGTCAAAATAATCAGGAGCCCTGCAATACGCGCGCCACATACCCCAGAAGTAGCTCCGGCCCGTTAAGTGCCGTATTATGAATCTTAGCCAATAAATGCGTGCTATATGCAGTCTTCTTCCCCAGCGCTTCAAGGTATGAAAGAGAGACTGAAAGCTTTACACAGCCACGTTTTAAGACATCAGTAATGCATCGTAGCTCCCGGTACCGCTTAACGGTAGGCGCTAATATACTACCCTGCTTCTAACACGTGGTCTACTGCAAATGCCAAGAAGTGGAGGAGCCCACTTATTTTCATTGAGGCTAGTAAGGCTGAAGTTCGCCGACTTTACTACTATCCCCCCTTCACTGTGCTTCATTATGCGCCATTTCTGTCTCCGGCTTCCGTATCCTTCATCCTACTTATCCTTCCTGTTCTGGGCCATTTATCTTCAAGCCGTTTCTGCTTTTCGTGTTGCTGCGCGTATCTTCTCACCCCCATTCCGCCTATCACGGCAGTACATAAGGACATAATGCAAGAAGCAGAAACAAACCAAAATGAAAAAGCTGCGAACAATGCAATAGGGAGGGCGGTTTCCGCGGGCTCCGTTTATGTAACTGCTGACTTCAATAAACCACGAAACACATACGTGGTTAACCACAGAGAAAACAACACTATAAAGTAGGGCCACTACCAAACAGCCGCATGGTATCGCTAGATAGCAGCAGACATGCTTGTTGCCTCTGGGCGGTGAAACTGAGCCCGGAACATCGCTAGAAACTTTACGCCTTGTCGGTGTCTCTATTAGCTCCTATCTTTGCAGTTTACGCCAGTAGGTTATATGCTGTGCGGGATATTGGGCACGGGATACATTTTGACAGGGTCCAGCACTAGCTACCGTATACTCTTTATATTTCTGAACATCCAGTCCCAAAAAGTCATAGAATAATTCTGGTTTTTCGTACCAGCGCGTTACAGGGCCGACAGCTGCGTTCTTTCTTGTGCCAGCGTGAGCAAAAATAGGCACAATCATTATCCCCCTCGCCATTTTCGACGTGACTTTAGCCAAGAAAATAGATGCGCGGTCTTCACCATAACAAAACTTACACAACGCTTACTCTGGCAGTCTTGAAGATACGAAAAATGGGGCGGTCTCGAAGATAACAAAAGTCGCACAGCACTTATTCTGTGAATATTTTTTAGCCAGTCCGCCTCATCACTGATGCAGCGAGCAGACTGACGAATATTGAGTTTCCTTTCTGGCAAAATCGATGACATTCTTGAAAGACCTATTCATCACTCTTTCACCTCTGTTGCCCTTGGGCTAGAAAACAAACATAAAGTGAAATTTCTTTGGGATATTTTTCAGAGGAACCGAGACATAGAACGTATTTGGCGCAACCGTATTATCCAAAAAGGTTCAAAAAGAAGGGAAATATGCATACTCTGTCAGCAACTTATTTTTATTGAGCAACATTGAAATATCCGGTCAATTTGTGCTGAACTTTCTTCCTTTTAACTAGTAAATTCTTCTGAAACGTAAACAAAAAACTGCCGGCATTTTTCGCTTTGACTGACACTGATTTGTGCGACAATCTTTTTCGTGTCTTCCATTGGTGAAGCCAGCCGCCGGACGCTTGGAAGTCTTCAATGCCCAACGACAGCGCGATGCTTCACCTTTTACAGAGGAGCTGTTAGCCCCTGGTTGGTCGGAACATTTCGTGTTGTAAACAAAACCCCCAGCAGTTCTCGCCCTGCGTCAGTTCATGCGCGAGGCTACCCAGCCGAAGACTGCAGAGCTCAGTATTCGTATGAAGAAAAAACCACAAAAGAAGCATCTAAACAGCGTGATGGATGATATGGCGCCGGTGAACAATAAGAACCGTCCCTCCCCCCCCCCTTCATGTGTTTTAGTAAAGATGTAAAGATTAGGTTTGCAGTTGGTCTCGAAATCGGACGGGTATTGATGTCGTTCGAGGGCTAGCAGCGCATGCGTCTGGCTAGGCAGGACCCAAAAGACCCTGCCCAATGCGCAGAGCAAAGCAGAGTCAGGGCCCAGCATTAGCCGCCAGAGAAGCCGAGTGCAAGCAACAAGCCCAAGCCGAGACAACGAGGAACATTTCATACCCGTCCCCATCAGCATGCGTAGTGGTTTACAACAGCTGCGCTGGACAGCCATTTTTGCAGGTCGGGGTGACCCCATTTTTTTTTCGCTTAGGAATGACCCATCGACGTTGACTCCTGCCGCCCTAACGTCATTGAATCATGCAAGCAGAGTGTTTTTTTAGGGCTAAGCCCTTTGGCGGCCGTTTCACGGCTGAGCCACGTTGTCTGCGTAACCGAGTGAACGATGGCAAGTGAAAGAAAAAGCGAACGATGAAAGAAAGCAAAGGCGGAGAGTGTCGTGCAACATGGAGGGGAGGGCGGTTCTCCGTGGCGGCGCGAGACAGCGCTCTCCAAAAGTGTGTGATGGGGGAGGGGAAGCGGCAGTAGGCTGTGCCCGCATGACGCGCTCGACTGGGCGGCGTTTGGGGAAGAGAGAGAGAGAAATAACATTTATTTGGTATCCGGCATGTGGGAAGTCTCCGGCCACAGGGCGCGGTTGATCCCTGTCTTTGAACTATGGCTAATACACCCTATAGTTCCGGGCTTAGACCCCGAGGATTGTGGCTCCGGCTAGGCGTCAGGTACTCGGGCTCCTCTACTCCCGTTTACCGGGGCAGAGGTTCCCTTTCTCGTCTGCTTCGCTAGAGCCTCCTCGAGCCGCTGGATGGCCCTGCGTTGTGTTGTTGGATCTTCGGAACGTAACCACGCTCCCACTTCTTCGGGGTATGTCGCATCCAGGCACTGCGCATCCCCTGCGTTCACAGCACTGTCACACTCCCCCCACATGATGTGCTTGAGGGTGGCGGGTTCGCGTCTGCACACACTACACACGGTGTCCGCGAACATTTCCGGGCATATGTGTCGGGCCAGGGTGGGCGTCAACACACATTCTGTTTGTAGTTGTCGTAGTCTCACCGCCTCCGCGCGCGTGAGTTCACGGTGCGGTGGCGGAAAGGCTCTCCTGGCTTCCCTGTAGGCTGCTAGGATCCCGCTGTATTCTGTGAGGGGCTCGCAGTCTTGTTCTTGGTCTTCTCCGCTGGTGTCGAAAGACGCGGTCGCCTCGGTCCGGCACGTGACGAGGACACGGGCCGTGGCGTCCGCTTCTTCGTTGCGGTTCTTGATGTTGGTAGCTAGTTCGTTGCCCATATGGGCCGGGAACCATTTGATGGTGATGTTGGGAGATCTCGCTGCGGTGCCCTGAGATGCCTGCTCGACCCCTCGGGGTCTCGCTAGCCTCTCCGCACCACGCCAGACCGTTCCTCGAGCGAAGTTTCGGATTGCTGACTTCGAGTCGCTCAGTATTGTACGTGTGTGGTAGTCCCATGGCCAGCGCTATTGCCGCCTCTTCCGCTTGGCCGACTGTTTTCGTGCGTACGGAGCACGCTGACAGGAGTTCGCCGGTGGATGCCTTGATTGCCACCGTTGCGAAGACGTTACGGGTCCTTGGGTATCTTGCGACATCCACGAACACCGCACCCTCGTCTAGTTGGTGATGCTTGGCTAGTGCGGCCGCTCTTGCAGCTCGCCTTCCCACTCTCTCTCTGGATTGGTGTTTCTTGGCAGGGGGTAAACGATGATCTTCCTTGCCAATTCGTCTGGCAGGAGGGCTTGTTCCTCCAGCTCTCCTTCTAGCTCGCAGCTTGATCGGGCCCCTGGTGGCAGGATCCCCACTCGATCCAGTAGTCTTCTGCCCGTCGCGGTACTACCCAGACGGTGTAGTTGCGACGTTCTCTGGGCCTCGCTGATCTCTGAGAGCGTGTTATGTGCACCCAGAGACAGCAAGGCCGTAGTTCTTGTACCCGGTAGGAGACCCATGGCTCCCACGTAGGCTTTTCGGATGGCCGCGTCGATTTTGGACCGTTCTGCTGCGGTCCATCGGTGGAAGGCCCCTGCGTATGCCGCATGGCTTACGACGAAAGCCTGTAGCAGCCGCAGAAGTCCCCTTTCGTTCATGCCTCGGTAGCGTGTCGAGACCCTCTTGACCAGGCGTGCTGCGATGCCTATCTTGGTCGTAATATTCTTTACTGCCGTGGCGTTTGTTTGGGTGCCGTCGATGTACATGCCCAGGACCCGGAGGCCTGGGACGTGCGGGATCGGCGCGCCACTGTCGGTGCGTATCGTTATGTTCTTTTCTGCTTCTTGGCTTGCCCTCTTCCTGTGCCTCCCTGGTGGCGGCAGGATGAGTAGCTGTGACTTTTGCGGTGAGCACCGAAGACCTGTGTCCGTGAGGGCGGTCTCTACAGCGCTCACCGCTGCTTGGAGATCTTCTTCGATTTTCCGTCGCTTCCGCCGGTAACCCATATGGTCACGTCGTCTGCGTATAGGCAGTGTCGGACCCTCGGGCTTAACGCTTCCAGGCGTTGGCCACCTCTAGCATCACGATGTTAAACAGGAACGGGGAGATGACCGAGCCCTGTGGGGTCCCGACACTGCCCAGCTTCCGTTCTTCTAGTTTCTGCCCTCCACTTCTAGCCTGGCTGTCCGGCCTGTGAGAAAGGCTCTGATGTAGTTGTACGTTCTTCTTCCTAGCCAAGGCGGGATACCTGGGCCAGAACCGCCGAGTGCTTCACGTTGTCGAAGGCACTCTGCAGGTCCAAGCCCAGTATGGCTCGGTTGTCATTCTGGGAATCCCGCCCGGGGGTCGAGGACTTCTCTCTGGATCAGAAGCATTGCGTCTTGAGTACCCAGTTTGGCTCGGAAGCCGAGCATCGTGTCTGGGTATTTGTTGTTTGCTTCCAGGTAGCGGTTCCACCGGGTGTTGAGGACGTGCTCCAGCACCTTACCCACGCAGGACGTGAGCGAGATGGGTCGCAGTCCGTCAATTCCCGGTGGCTTATTCGGTTTTGGCAGCAGGATCGTTTTCGCTGTCTTCCATGCTTGGGGTAGCGTGCCATTGCGCCAGCAGACGTTGTAATAGTTCGTCAGGGATGATATCGCTGCGTCGCTCAGGTTGCGTAGGGACTTGTTAGAGATCTTGTCGGGACCGGCTGCCGAACGACAGTTCAGTTCTTGCGTGGCTTGCCTAACCTCCCACTCTTCTATGTCTCGATCGAGGTGGGAGTTTGGCTGGCCAGCGTAGTCCGGGTGATCTTCGCTGTTAGTGGAAGGGAGGTAACGCTCGTTGAGACGTTTGTGCATCTCTTCTTCCCCTAGTTGGCGAGCAGTAGTGTGTAGTATTTGGGCCATTCTTGTACGTTGGTATTCGCCGCTCCTAGTTTCGTCCATCAGTTGCCTGAGGAGTTTCCAGGGGCTGCTTCGATGTAGCTGTCCTTCAGCTTGGCTGCAGAGTGCGAACCACTGCTGTGAGCAGAGCTGTCTACTGTGTCGCTCGATTTCTCTACCGAGCTCGGCGATTCTCTTGCGTAGTTTCCTGTTGTGTCGTTGCCGACGCCATCTCTTCTGGAGCGAGCGCCTTGCTTCAAGAAGATGGGCCAGACGTGGGTCCATGGCTTCTATTTCCTCTGGAGCTTCGATTTCTTCGGTGGCTCCTTCCGTCGCCGCCAGCAACTTCGCTGACCATGCGTTGATTTCGTCAATGTCGCCCAGTTCCGTATTGCGGAACTTGCTCCAGTTGACCAGTTTGTGTGTCTTGCTCTTGCCGCTGCTTGTTTCACCCTTGAGGTGGGCTAGCGGCAGTTCGATTTCGATAATGAAATGGTCACTACCTAGATTAATCCCCGTGTTCCTCCACTTGGCGGTGCCACCTTCGGGTAGCAACCCAAAGGCGAGGTCTGGGTTCGTATCTCGGGTAGCCGACGTGCCTATCCTGGATGGTTGGGATGGGTTGGTTAGTAGTGTGAACCCGGCTGCCGCCGCGTCTTCGATATATCTTTCCTTTAGACGTAGTGGTCGTGTAGCCCAGTTCTCTGTGCTGAGCGTTGAAGTCTCCGCATATTATCGCTGCGGAGTCTCCTTTCTTGGCTAGGTCTCGTTGTGCTTGAACCGTAGCTTCTTTAATCTTATGGAAGAGAGTCTTGAACTTCTGCTTTCCATGTCTGGGGTTGCTGTAGGTGTTGGCAAGTAGGATGTTCGTCGCTGTCTTGCTCTTCCTGCCGCCTCTCGCCTTGTGTCCCTTGCCCCGTATTGCTAGCTCGGTAACACATAGTTCTAAGGCAGTGTCCCTGTTGCCCAGGAACCGTTGGTGTTTCACGTGGGCGATTCCCTTACGGACAAACGTGCACACTCCCTGCGCCGCACCCTTCCCGCATGTACGGGCGGATGGCGGGCTGGCGTGTGCCCGGTATCCGGGAAGCCCAGGTGTGTATCTTCTATATGAGTCTCTTGTATGGCTATCACGTCCGGACGCGCCGTCGGGGCCAGCGATCTAATGTGTTGTTGTAGGACTGCTTTTCGGCACCGGAAGCCGTTTGCGTTCCAATGCCATATTCTCAGGCTATTGTTGCTGTCCATCTTTAAGTAGGGTTCCGATTTCTTCGCGATGTTGTTGCAGCATACTCGTGAATTGCTGCAGCATCTGTTGCTGAATTTGGGCTAGTTGTTGTTGAATAAATTGTGAACATTTGTTGACAATTCTTTGCTCTAATGCCTCGAAATTCTTGTCCATTTTTTCATGGTGTATTCGAGTCTCGTAATCCTGGTGTTGAGGCCCGCATATCCCAGGGGTCTTGCTTTCCTGCCGTTGTTGGTCGAGACACCGTCGTCTTCTTCCTCTTCGTATTCGCTAGCGCTGGCTAGCTCGTCTGCTGATTGTTCTTCTAGCCCTCGAGCCGCTGTGATGATGGCTTCTCTAGTAGGAGGCCTGTCTTCACGGTGGTTTGGAGGGTCCTTTGGGGGTTAGCATTGGGACTGTTCGAGCTCTGCTGGCCGGCTTGAGCCCCGTTCCCTTCTTGGGCTTCGTCCGTCGCCATGTCGTCGTCGTTGGACTCCGCAGGCTTCGCGCCATTTTGAAGTCTTCTTATAAGATTGTCTTGTCTTGCAATGGTTTCGCGTTGCTGTTTGATAGTGAGTTGCAGCGCCGCCATTGTCGTTTGTAGGTTTTGGAGCTCTTTCTGCAGTCCTTTGACTGCGGCTTTGAGCTCGCGAGTTTCTACTTTGCATCGTTCTCCGCAGCTCCCGCTGCCGTTGCTGTTGCTTCTTGCCAGTGTTGGTTTGCGACGATGCTCCGCTCTGGGTCTTCGCCGCACCTGCGGTGTGCTGCTCGCCGCTCTTCTCTGACATCATCGGTGGCGCCGGGCCGGCGGTGACGTCACGCTTGTTTTTCAGCGCCGGCCGGTGCTGGGAGGCCGACCGTCGCTGCGATGCCGCGCGCGCGCCCGACGCCGAGCGCGGGCGCTGCCGCTCCTGCGGTTTTCCGGACGTGACGTCTGCCCACGTCAGTCCTTCTGAGGCTTCTCTGCTCCAATCTCGTCGTTCCGCGTTGCTGGGGCTTCCGGCTTCGCGAACCTTCGATTCCAGGAAAACGCTCCTTCTAGAAGGTCTTGCTCCTTGCAGGGGCGCGGGCGCCATCTTGTTCGGCGCCATCTTTGCCATAGTTTCGATGTTCTGTTTTGCCAGCATTCGCCGCTTGATTTGAGGCGGCACCTTGAATTTATTCTTGCAGCTCCCGGCACCGGTTACATGGGAGCCGCCGCAGAACTTGCATCGAGGTTTGCAGTAGTTTTCGTGGTCTTCCCCTGGGTTCTTTCGCCCACAAGCGAAGCACACCTTTGCATTGGGGGTAGGGCACACATCCCTTCTATGCCCCACTTGTCCGCACGTGTTACAGACTTCTCTGTGTTGCCTGTACAGCGTGCATTTAGTGACGAACCCGCCATATTTCACATAGTGCGGGACTTTCTCTCCGTCAAATAGAATTACCACCGATTCTGATTTCCCAGACGGTGGGCAGCCATGATCGTGGGATTCTGCTTGTTTACGAGGTACCGGGTGATCTCTCCTCGGTCTCCTCTAGCCCTACCCCGCTGATCACCCGCGCAGAGGTGTTGTCGGGGGTGCTTTTGTACGCGAACGTTTCGTACGTTCGGTCTTCGATGACAATGTTTCTGATCGAGCCGTATCGGAACGATCTAGCTTCGCTCGGGGTGCTGAGGACGATAATGTTTTGGGTAGCGTTCGGGGCGAAAGAATCGTCCTGCGCTTCCTCTCGGGAGATTTGGCTGCCGCGATGATCTCGCTTCTCGCAGTGCCGACATCTTAGTCTGCGTTTACGACGAGGCCCGCGGAGGCCTAATCACCACGCGGTGCTCGTCTTTCTTAGCGAACGCTGGCATACGGGCTGATTTTCCATGCTGGCGTTAACCCTAGCTACGAATTGGGCTTTCAGCTCCTTGCGTGCGCTCTTCCTTGATTCTAGCGTTCA
Source organism: Haemaphysalis longicornis (assembly GCA_013339765.2). Taxonomy (NCBI): domain Eukaryota; kingdom Metazoa; phylum Arthropoda; class Arachnida; order Ixodida; family Ixodidae; genus Haemaphysalis; species Haemaphysalis longicornis. The sequence goes on from JABSTR010003719.1 coordinate 45,097, forward strand.
AAGCCGTGGCTGACTTGCCAGGCTTACCTGCGGTTTGGGTATCCCGCTGCGATGAGGCACCCGCTTCCAGGTGTTGTTGCTTTCACGACGCGGCGAGAGACTACTAGAGTCCAGCCGCAACACGAGTTCGGTGGTCACTGTCTTGCGCTCCACAGAAACACACTGCGATGTCGGAAGCGGTCGAAAGTCCGTCTCCGATCGTCGTCGAGCAGTCCCGCTGGCGTCTAGTCGTGTCCCGTCGGTTGTTCGGCGGCTTTCCCTCTTCGCGGCGGTTAGGCCTAGCTGGTCACATCGCCTTTTGCAATCGGAATCCGTGCTTATATCCGCAGCCGAGGCGTCCATGGCCTGGAATTCTTCGTAGCGTGGTCGTTCTCGTCGTTCCCGAAGCCGGCGAGCTCTGGGAGGCTCCAGGGCCGCCCCGGTCGACACGCCGCCGAGCACATGGTCGGAGCGACGGGTGGCCGTCGTTAGGCTTAGCGGGCCGCTCCCGCTTCGCGGCACAAAACCACTCTAAACTCCCAAAGGGGAAAATGGCCCAATTTGTATCAACGTGGTCCACTCGCGAGCTTATCACTCACTACCAAATTAGTCCAGTATGGGGTCGATGGTCCGCCGAAATGGCATTTCTTGCGTCCGTTTAAGCGTGACCGCTCGCTCCGCGCGCTCGCCGCGCCCCGGCGTTTGGGGAAAACGTGAGGGGGCGTGCGCGTGTCTAGGTGTGCGTTCCCTGAACAGATGCTGCGTTCCAATTCGCAACAGCTTGGTAGAAGTCTACGAAGCAGTCTAACTAGACGGCTAAAGGATTAAAATGCTCGGCGCCTCTGTCGCAAACGCAACTCAGCGCACCCACACAGACGACAGCGTCGTTGCAGCATGTTGATATGACCAAGCCCCATGTTTCGTAACTAATATTACCCTTGTTATTACAAACTTACGTAATTTAAAACTAGGCAAAGTCCCTTCGTGACTAGTAAATTTTACTAATTATTTAAATAAAGGAACGCTTTTGGTTCAACATCAAAACCAAAAGGTGGCGCTGGCGCCGCTTTTCAGTTTAGACAGGAAGGTAGCCTGCATCGTTGCGGACTTCGATGCTGTCTCCTCGCGCAAGCCCGTTCGTTGACTGCTTCGTTCGCATTTGAACGGGGCTTAACTTGGCGTACTGTCCGCGAAGATGGCAAGAAGCTGTCTAAACGGTCGAAATTGGGAACGCACCCGAAGTTCGCGGTCCCCTCCTGAGAACGACTTGGCGCGCCGACGCAGTAGGGTCATCATCGCTGCCGCCGAGAGCACCCACGAGTGAGTGCTGCCTCGGTGCACTGCTGCTGCGCCCAAAATATCGCATTGGGGATTATCGTAATCGCCAGCCAATTTTTGCATTTGCCCATGTGTCGCACCCCACGTTTGCTTCACACCAGGGTCGAAAACTTGCAGCTTCTTTCGAAGTTCCCCTTGCTGACCGACAGTTGTGTTGAACGCTGACACTGGAAAACCGAGCTCGCCTGCCAAGTCCAAGCTCTTCCTCTTCAGGTTCACTTGGAATGTGCGTAAAATTTCCACTTTTTCTTTTAAACTGAGTGCCTTGCATTTCCTCGACATTGTCACAAGTCTGGCACCACGACCCGGGCAGCAGCAAAACAGCAGAGCACAACAAAAAAATCAAAGCCGTTCCACCCAATGTGAAAGCTGTGGGAAGGGCAGGGCAGTGATTCGCCATATTGGGCCGCAGCGCCGTTTCCGCTAGCTGCTGCATTTCAAATTTCTCGCCTTCGCAGTGCTCGCGTGCCCCCTGTCTGAAACTGCGCCAGTGGGAGTTCTGTTCTTTTAAGCTAGTCTTCCTTGGGCTTCTTAAACCCAGAAAGTTTGGTCTGTCTGTCTGTCTGTGAATCGATTCAGCCACCCGGCCAAAATAAAATGCTTACTGCGCAATAGTCTTATATAGTCACAGCTAAATCTACCCGTCTATGTCCGGTGTAATGTTCATACTTGTCAACATTGTTGAAGAAAAACAAGACATTAGGCAAATATAAGACAACAAATTAATAGAGAAGTGACATTTGCAGTGTTCCTTTATAAAACATCATACATGCTTGATTTTTGCGAAATTATCAACTGCAGAAAAAAAAAATTCCGCCGTCGCCTGCTGTCGCCCACGCCACTATAGCTTCTGGCGCCATTTTAAGAAATCAAGCGGCAACAGTTACTAAAGGCTCCACTAGATACGTTCCACGTACGTCTTGCAACGCACGTGGAGTAGGGAAACGCGGTTCTATAAACGTTGAAGTAGGGCGCCTCGATTCACGCGTGTCTTCGCCGTACGGCAGCGTTGGCATTGAGACACCCAGCCTGGAGCAGTGGAACGCGGTAAATTTAAAATGATTTAAGCAAACCTTTGGCGTATTTACATTGGGAAAAGCGCGACGCAAGAGGAACAAATTGAGAGGTGAGCGGGAAGGCGAAGGGGGGCATTTACTTGGCAAAAGTCGATAAAGCCTATCGTCTTTTGTCGACATTTGCAACGAAAGGAGCAGATACGCGCCCAATTTTTTTGTGATTGCTTTCATTCCTAATGCTGAAGCTGTTTTGCGTCATTTCGTACGCGTAATTTTTTCCTTGCGTGGCTGAAGCCCTTCTGCGTTATTTCGAAGGGCTTCTGCGTCTGCGAAGCCCTTCTGCGCAGCAATACCGGTGTGCGCCTGTGGAACCAGCTTAGCTCTGGGGCGATTGGTGACGCTGCACCGGAGCCGATTTATAAATATACATGTGTCACATAATGCGTATACCGCGTGTGTGTCATTGAAGCAGAAGTAAGCATGATAATCAAGCTAATCCTGGACAACCAGGAAAGCTAAGAATAACCAGCTGAACCTTAGCTCACGCTACGTATATCCTGGCATAGCCGAGGTAAGCCACTGCTAATTTTTTTTCGCCTCGCTATGTTCACCCCCATCCGAAGTAGCAAGATCCGTGGTTTGTAGGGCTAACCTCTTCAATATTTGTTTAAAGCTCTCTCTCTCTCTCTCTCTCTCTGTCAGTCTCTCTCTCCTCTCTCTCTCCTCTCTCCCCCTCTCTCGTCCTCTCTCGATCTCTCTCCGCTCTCCCTCTCTCTCTCCTCTCTCTCCTCTCTCTCTCTCTTCCCATCTCTCTCTCGCTCTCTCTATCTATCTATCTATCTATCTATCTATCTATCTGTCTCTCTCTCTCTCTGTCTCTACAGCAGGTCGCATAATTTCTTAGATCTGTTCTTCCAGTTGCTGTAGGAGGTGTATAAATTATGCCTCGTGCTTCATACAGAATCAACCTTTGAAGCACTCAGGCAGCACAACATAGCTTAAGATCGGGCTAAACGAGTGTCACGAGATCGATTTCGGCTGCAGGGTATGGAGAACGGGGATGACCTGCAAGCACTAGATTTGACATTTTGAAGAATGCGTTCACTACTTTATAAACCTCTCCTGCCGCTTGATATTCGAGACTAATGAACGTGGTAGATCCTCTCTGATTTCTTTTGTTACTTATCCAGAAGCATCCTCCTTGTCCCACAGTCACTCCAATTCGACACTTGCAAGATGGTATGGTGTGCTTTTACTAGGCTTGTGGCGTAATTTTTTTTTATTTAGTACATACTGCAGTCCTCTAAGGACCAAGCAGGAGTTGCTGCCCAGAGTTACCATTGCTTGCCCAGAGTTTACGCTTTCCCGACCAGTGCTCCCCGCTCGCCCACCTATTGTTGCACCAACAATTTTGTGGAATTAACAACGCGTCACGTGAAGCATAGACATCTAAGGTCTGTTCGCCGAAAAAAGCACAAGCGTCTAAACAACTTGTGCCCACCGCCTCAAACCATTTCCGCTGTTATGGTTTGTGTCCCCTCAAACCGACATACTGGAGTGACAAAGCTTGCTGAACAGCAGCAAATAGAAACCGTTCCCCTACGTGCAAACGCCCGAACAACATAAGTGATAGATATTGGTCGGATAGCTTGTCGTTGTCTCTAGAATGTATGACTGCCTATGTCTAGCTTGGGAGCGCGTGAGTGAGTGAAAAACGTTTTATTGAGCCAGTGTATTGTGAGCGGTTCCCTATTCCAGGAAGCCTTGTGATGAGCGGGCAGCCTTCGCTCTGAAGGCCAAAAGTGTCTGGACATCCGAGTCGCTACTGGTCACCAGGTTCTGCCGCAGCTCAAGGGTGGGAAGTTGGGATGGAAGAGGGGGGAGGTTGGGGTTGTGCTCGCACGCTAATATGATGTGGGGAAGAGTACCGGGTTGTAAGCAGAACTTTCATGTGGCCGGGAATTGCGTTTGTAACAATGCGAGGGAGGCGGTTTGGGTGAGGAAGGTATTGCTCTGCAGTGTGCGAAGTACTGATTCATCTTCCTTTGAGAGTTTAGGATGCGGAGGAGGGAAGTGGTGTCGTTCGAATGGGTAATATTTCGTAATATCTTGAAAATTCGGTGGAGGGACGGACAGTGCAGTATCCTCACTAGCCCGGAGGGACAGGGTGCAGGCTTGATGGTGAGAAATTCATTGTCCGTCAGCGAGGAATGGCCAGGAGTCCAAACGAGGGTGACTTTCCAGCAGGGTTGATGCTGCTACAGTAGTTTCAAAGTTGAGCGGGCCACCCTCCCTTCTAGGAACATTCTGCAGACTGCTTGAGAATCTGTGATGATGACAGGGTTCTTCCAATGAATGAAGGCTAATGCGATGGCGAACTCTTCGGAAATCCATGTCGACGACGTCTCGATTGCTGCAGAAGCTACGAGGGTGGTTTTGGTGGTGACTACGGCTACTTGATTCTGTCCGTTGGGGTAGGTGCTAACGTCCATGTAGGAGATATCTATACGCGTTTCATGGATGGTTTCGTGCGCTTGACTTCGCGCTTTTCGGCGGCCTTGATGTAGGTCAGTCTGCATATTTTTTTCGCAAAGGACGAACCTGGATAACACTTCTGCAGTGATAAGGGAGGGGCTAAGAGGCAGTGGATTGCCATGGGACGTGAAGCCTTATCAGGAGGGTTAAGCCTTCCTGGTGTTTGGGTGAGCCGGAGACGTTGCCTATAAAAATGGCCTTAAATAACTTCTGACACCATGTTGTGCAGTCACAGCTGTAAAAGATAGGCCGGGGAGGTGTTCAGAGGGAGATTCAAGACTTGTTTGAAAGCTTTCCGTAAAAACTGGTCAATGGTGCCCGTGTCAGTTTTGAAGAGCATAAGGTATGGTGTGACATACGTGACACGTGAGATAAGGAGAGCTTGGACCAGTCGGACCATGTCTTTTTCGTCATGTCATGACGGTGGTTAGAAATGCGTCGAAACATGTGGGAGACTTCGTTAAAATCCTTGGAAAGCTTAGGTAAAGTTTCATTGTTGCATGTATTCGCCTGGGTGGTGAAGCCTGAAATCTTAAGTTGGGAGCTCGGCCGTATAGTATTGCCGTCGAGGTGGATACAGACTGGTTCTTTCTGTAGAGTAGGTGGAGGTTTACGGATGATGACAAGCTCAGATTTTTGGGGGAGCATTGAAGACCCAAGGAAGAGGCATAGTTGTGAACGACGTCGGTAGTCTGTTAGACTCAGTCATGGATGTTTCTCATGGAGTGTGCGTCTGTTCATATGGTGATGTCGTCTGCGTAAAGTTCGTGATGTATGTGAGGGATGGCGTCACGTTTCTGGGGCAAATTTAGCAGGGCGAGATTGAAAAGGAGTGGGGAAAGAACTGAACCTTGAGGTGTGCCCTGGTTTCCCAAAGCAACAGGCTGGGATTTAACGTCACCTACACGAATAATAGTTTGCCGATGAGTAAGAAAATCTGCAATGTATGAGTAAGTGCGGTGTCCGCATCCTGTTCTATTGAGGAGGGATAAAATGGAGGTATGCCAAACATTGTCAAATGCCCCGTTTACGTCTAAGGCAAGAATGGGCCGGGGGGCGCAACGAGTCGATGTAGCGAGGACTTCTTTAATTCGAAGGAGAACATCTTGTGTGCTGAGATGCTTCCTAAAGCCATACATAGAGCCGGGTATAAGGCCTTTTTCTTCAAGGAAGAGTTGGAGGCGCTTTAGTATCATTTTTTCACTTATTTGCCCACAAAGGAGGTCAGAGAGATTGGTCTTAGGTTATCAATATGAGGGGACTTATTTGGCTTGGGATGAATCGTATTTCCGTCGTCCTCCACTGATGAGGGAGGTGGCCTGAGCTCCAGTGTGAATTGATGTAGTATAGAAGGTAATCCAGCGAACCGCCGTCCAGGTTGGCAAGAAGGCGGTAAGTGGCTTGGTCTGGTCCAGGGGCGCGATATTTATTGCTTTTGAACAAAGCTGCTTCCATTTCGTGTAGTTGAAAGTCCTTATCTTAGTCACTGTTTGCCGATCCCGTGCAAGGAGGTGAGGTGAAGTTGCGAGAGGTGTTCAGATATTTATCCGTGAGTGTATGAATGAGGTCTTGAGGAGACCATTTGGAGGAGTTCAGGGTTCGGGTCATATTGCGTTGGGTCTCGCTCTTGCTTGAGAGTGGGTCAGTGAGGTGCCTGAATAAATACTGTGTTTTGCGAGTGGCAAGGGTACCTTGGAAGCTGTCACATGAATGAAGCCAATTCTCTTTGCATAGGTGAATATCGCATTCAGTGGCTTCTTTGTTAAACGCTGCAATTCTAAGCCGGAACTTGCGGTTCCGTCTTTGCCGTTTCCATCGCTTTGTGAGGCTTCTACGGACCTCCCAGACATGGAATTTAGCATCAACGCTGGGGGTCTGGAAGAAAGTAATTATGGATTCTGTGTTTACCCTGACGCGTGTATGCGTTTCCTAGTCAGTACAGCCAGCCGTGACCTGAGCTTGCTTATGGGGGTTATATCACAGCATAAACGTACCTAAAGCATACAAAACCACCCCAACTGCAATAAATAACAGCCAAAACGGACCTGTAGTGGTTGAACACCACGGTGCAGAAAAATATTCAACAGAAATAGCCGAAACCGACCTAAAAGAGAAAACCCGCAAGATCGTACAAGAAGCAGTAGCTAAAACTGGCCAAAAGGCGACGAAAATTATTAATGCATAAAGATGTCATAAATAGACTATATGCGTCCTAACGAATGCTAATATTGAAATATGACAAACCCCTGAAAAAGAAAAAAAAAGAGTTGAGGGGATTTTAACCCAGATTATTATGCCTGCTTCGCAGGAGCGGAACTACTACACTACGAGAAAGAGCGGTTCCGAGCCGTTAAATTGAGGGCCACATGCACGTGGACATAGCTTCAAACATGCCCCTAGATGGCGCCATGCGTCGCTTGGCTGTACTGTCTAGGAAACGCCTATACGCCACTCTGACTAATGTCACCGATCCAGTCGGATAAATGTTGCTTGGGGTCTACCAGGCGAGAGGAATTGCCCTGCGGAACGCATCCCAGATAGTGAGACGAGCGACTCCTGTCTTGACGTTGTAATTGAGATTACGAATATTAAGGTCTATAATATCATGGTGGAATCCAATATTCTCGCCAGTGGATGGCCATAACACATCCAGGGTGCCCAGCAATGCTGAAAGTTCTCGAGAAGTGTCCCTGACTGTGCTGGTTCTCATCCTTTTTGTTGAGCCGGGATGATAGATGATTTTCCCCTCGAGCTCCGGACGGGCCAACCCACGTGGTAAGGGATAGGGGAACGAATAGAAAATAAAAGAAACAAGTCTGTCCATTTCAACAGCGGAGCTGTTTAGCAAATCGTTCGGCTTTCGTGTTCGCAGCAAAAAAAAAAATGCCGAGTACTCGTGTGTGCGTACCTCGCGGCGACTGCCCAGAGTTGCAGGTGCACGTTTCTCAAGCTGACCATACCCGCATGGGGATATTGGAAAATATAAAAAAAAAGAGATTTAGCGTTCGCCGTAATTGTGGGTACACTTGCTCGCAACGCGAGACTCCAGCGTTCGCCGTAACCCTGGCAACGGTTGCTCGGAACGAGGACAAGTCACAGCGTACGCCAGACAAGGTGATGTCTAATGATTATCACTTTCAACAAGATGAAGGAAGCTCACGCTATAAACAATGATGGAGTAAAGGTCGTTGCGGCAGCGAAGAAGAAGCAACTCGGCTGCAATCGCGGACCTAATCCGTCGTGGTGGTCGTGAAGGTTGCATACACCGCCGCTACCTTCACGTCTTACACGTTAGTGTTAGCTGCCTTGATTTTGTGTTTGCTATATCTTAATTTGGAGAGCATGTTTCGCCAGGCAGTGGGTGTGAGCGCTTCCAAAATGTCCCCAATAAAGATCAACAAAAACCAGGGTGCTCTTGGTACTTGTTTGATCAATAATGAACGCTGCATGCCGGGAAAGTAAATTCTTTGCTTTCGCATCCTTCATTATCCCGTACCCGGGCAACTGAACGCTGCGATATTTTCTGTAAGCTTTACTCTTCACCCGCTACGTGATGTAGATATATCGCCACATTAAACGAGAACTCACGGTCAATCCCGCACTAAGAGTCACCGTCGACGCAGACCTTCGGAGGTCAATAAAGCCGAGTTTCATCCCGATTTCCGTTCGCCCTTCGTCTCACTCTTTTATCTGAACGTGGCAGCGCTATTCTCTCTACCTTCCGGCGTCGGCGCCCGGAAGTCGCGCTCTGTTTCACCATTCATGCAGTTCGCAGCTTCCGATCGCGTCGCTGTGGGTCCTTGGCTTATCGGAGTGTACCGTGCTCGGGGGCTGCCTTTTCCTGTTGTCTCTTCAGCTCGCTGGGCCCGTACGTACAGCGCGCGTTTGCAATCACATGTTTGTGTGCGGCCGCAGAAAACCGCCCGCTAATCGGGCTCGCAGAGCGGCGTCTCCCCGCCTGCTTCCTTTGGTAGCCCCGCCTGAGCAACACCTGCTAGAGGAAAATGGAGCATTCACCGGGTGTCGTCATTTGGGAATGGAATCCCATACTCGCGTGACGCTGCTCAAGGAACCATTACGGAAGAAAAAGTAAGGCTCTGAAGCAACATGGGGGTGTGCCGCTGCCCCAGCGGAAAAACCATGCCGGAAGACTCGCCCAAGGGCCTTCGCCGTATGTAGGGGTCGTTTGGTGGTGACTGCGTACCACAAAACACCTCTAAGTCAAAAGCAAGCCCCGAGGTTACCTCATTGCCCCTCTTACACATTGTTTTACTCGAGAATTGATTCGCAAGCTCTTTCAAGTGCGAAGGCAATGTTTTACCTCTGTCGTAACAGTTGAAGAAAAAAACGAGTGATTATTCTGCCCGAGTATGGGGCTTCCTTGCTTTGTAGAGGGTGTTGACTAGGTTGAACGGGCGAGATGCGTCGCGGCTGTTGGCAAGTTTCCCTTTGTGTCAGCTTCCACGTGAAGCGCGGTGCCCCGGGGCAGCCAAGCGCTGGCGCATCCGTCGCTGCGCCCTGGATGAACGCTGGGTGGCCTTCGGCGACGAACACCAGTTTGTGACAAGCGGCGCTTGTGCGATGAGGTGAACAAGGCGGCGTGCATCATATTTTGGCTGCCTTCAGAAGCCGTGAGTAAACCTTAACTTACAGTGAACCATTTTGCAGTTAAAATAGGCAATTGATGGAGCATTGTGTCTATTCGTTTGAAATATCTCTTGTTTCGTAGTTCTAGACAATACTACCAACTTCTTGCCTTTGCGCTGCAGTTTAGTTTTTCTCCCTGTTTTAATGCTTTGTGGTACTGAGTGTAAATGGAGGGTAGTCTTCTTTTGTATCAACGAATTCCTTGATACAGTAACGCGCCGGCTGGATTATTTACCGGATGTGTGCCTCTGCTCAAGATGTTTCAGCCTGGCTATTCTTCCGCCAACCAATCAAATATTTAGCCAATATAGGCGAAAAAGTGAGGACATTTCAGGCTCGAGTCACCCCATCATCGCTGAGCAACCTGGTATAGTTTGAGGAATAGTTTGCAACCATGCGCTAATGAAGGCTAGGCGAGAAATTTTCTCCTGTTTGATACCATAACGCTCGCTCGGTTCCGTACAGGCTAGCATTTGTTGAACGTGTCCACAGCACAAGCCCATGTGTCAAAAAGGTGGAGATAGTTTGCGACTCGAATGACATGGCTCGCACTCATCGTTCCGGCATTGTTTGTTTTAACCATCTGAGAGCATCACCATGACGGTCGTGTGCATATTTAGTGTACTTCTATTACCAACAAGGATACCGGAGAGCTTGCGTGTAGGATAAGGCATGCAGTAGGGTTAATCCTTGCACCTCTTCGAATCCATTTCCGTTCCTTTCGGGTGGCAGCACTCTCTATCTTTCCGGGCCTGATTTGCACCCCACTCTTTTTATGTCTCAACTCCTTTACTCGTCCCAAGCTAAAAAAAAAACAACCATCGCGTCATCCTATGATAAGCAGCCCATGTGCAAGTATCCTTTGACGACACTTTGTTCTGACAAACAGTCCTATCAGCATTCGTCCTTTGACGACTCTGTATGTAACAAGGAAGCCATACCGGGATTTAATCACCCTCGTAACAACGCGAAATATGAGATAGTCATAGTTAACTCTCCATTGTTAGGAGCCGTCACATACATTATATCTTCTCTTAGCGCTCTCGGTGTGTTTCCTCTGTTAGCGTCCTTGCTCACAGCAGATAAAGTTTCGCGGCACAGTAATGCCAGCGTCCAATACCAGCGTGCGGCATCAACACCCCACCCCACCTATAGCCGTACTCAGCCTGTCCGTGAAGCACAGGAATACTTTTCCTGCCGCTGTTTGGATGAACGCACAACAAAAAAATTAAGTTTTTAGCATACTTTCGTACTTGTGACTGTTTTTATACATAAATTCACAAATCCTATTTTTTCGTGCTCACGAACACGATCCGCTACGAACCAGTATATTTTTGTTCCGGGGTTGGAGGAGAACGGAAATTTTAGATATGAAACAAAACATAAAATGGAACAAAAATCTCTGGCCAACGAGAAACTTGGAGAGGGGCGAAGCATGCAGTGTATAAGTGTATTCTTGGCGCCTTGGCGTTTTTGCCAGCGGAGATGAAACGTTGGGGGGTAGAGGTATACAGCTTTGGTGTAAAAGTCTGGTGGCTTTGAAGCCTTGCGCGAGGTGTAAACGAATGTACCGGTGCTTTTTTTTAAGTACACGTAACGAAGCGTTCCAGTGCGAGGTTTAAACGAGTGTGCCTGTGTTTTTTTTAGTTCGCGTACGGTCTAGCGTGCGGTGTGGACGAGTTTCCCTGTGTTTTAGTACCGTGACTACATGAGACGACGGTTACGACGACGACACGAGACGTCAATAGCCCAAGCCCATAAAAGGCTTCGCCCCTATCGGAAAGAAATAAACATCGAAACAATGAATCGCGTTCCTGTCTACTTGGCTGCAAGTCCATCTGCCTGTTCACCTGCCACGGAACTCTCTGTTTCCCTTCCATATCGCTTCTCTTATCACGTTCAGTTCTATTTTCGCGCATTCGCGCTGCTCACGCGCCTCCTTTCGGGCACCACTCGTCTTGTCCTCTGCTATTTGCTTTTCGTGTACACTTACAGCAGTTTCAGCCCAGCCCTTTTTTCTTATTGTTTGCTTTTATCTCCGCCTCTTTTTGCCACCTTGTTTTTTTTTAATATTCCAAAGCGAAAACCAATACAAAGTCTACACTTAATACAAAGAATGCTGGTGCTCTCGGTTGTGTATTCATATTTGTGCTCAAGTATACCTGCGTTGTCCTTTGCTCTCAATAATGTATGAGCGAAGCCAGCAGCTCTGTTAGTTTAGACCGGTTTTTTAAATATATACCTTCTATCCAGTATTATTTCACTTTAACAGCCCGGCTCATTCGAGTCACATAACGGTAGGCATACAGACGAGCAGACGGACCGTAATTTTCGACTTCAGTTAGCCTAAAAAGACTCGTCTCTAAGAGTCACGTAAGCGGTGCCTCTTACCAACTCTTTGGCATTCAGCACGATATGGTGAGACGGTGCCCTACAAAAGGGAGCGAGGTACGAAATAATGCAGTGAAACCTGAACTGCAGGTTGCGTTCGTATTTCCTTCTGCAGCCGCGGTGAGGTCATCCTGGAAATCCCCGTCCCATTTTCGAAGTACGCGTAGGCCATCGGCCTCTGTCGTCGTCCTTATGACGTCATGAATGTCAATTTTACGTTCGTACCACTGTCGCGCTCGCCGGCGTTCACACTTCAAATCGGTGTTAGCGCATATTTCACAGTAGCGTACGGGAATCTTACAGTATTTCTGAAAGGCATACAACACATCACTTTAAAGTTGCAAGGCACTCCGATTCAGTTTTTCGGCGTTTATAACGGAGATCCTAATATGGTTTTTATCTCGCCCTAGGTGTAATTCAGTTACCAGTAAAACAGACAAACGAGCGGGAAGAAAATGCAAATATTGAGTATAGAGTCAATTGAAATGTTCGACGAGTGAGCATGAGAAAAGTGGGTAAGAGCATTTAACGTCACTTCTATATTATTGGAATCTGCCACAAAAGGCAGCGGTGGTTGTTTCTTTTTAGGTACATTACAAATAAACCAGAGCAGTGCACCCCCTTTAAATAAGTCAATCAAACATTGGATAAAATGCAATACCAATAACGCCAAGCTAAACATTTCCATAGATTAAACCGCTGTGTTCGTTTTAAAGGGGAATGAACACATAATACAAGTTCACTTTATTAAAACACTTCTTTGTCCCAATATCAGTAATGCATGTTTTATCACGAACTAACAAGTCATCCCAGATATTAAAGACGACGTGCGAAGCAGCTACTACCCCGCTGTGGCTTTATGACGTCACATAAACTTGTTTTCGGGATTGGTGGGCACCTTCATCACCTAGAAGTATGACTGTAGGATTCATCGTCGGGTCTCAACTTGGTTTGATGGTAGCACTTGAATTTTAACGTGCAGTTACGCACTGACAACTTTGCTTTTAGTCTTGGCCTATTACACGTCACTCCTGCCAATACTTGCGTGGCTGTAGCGGGAAACTTGACTTTTCAGTGTTGTTTGCGTTTCTTTGCTTTGAAACGTGTTTAGTCGCTAGAGTGAACTAGGTGAGTTACCAAAGGCTACTTCTCTTAAACTGAAAGAAGATGTATTTTGTTCATGATCCCTTCAAAAACTCGCACACCAGAAATACACCACCCAGTAACCGTTACAAACTCTTCCGCCTGCCTTTTCTTCGACACGAAATGTGTTTACGGGGAAAAAAGACCGGCAGGCCAAAAAAAACCCGCAGTTTGAACGCGCCTATGTATAGCCCATTCTAATAAAACCGCGGAAAATGATGCGTCGAATGTTTGGCTCGCCCCACTAGGCCGTTCCGCCTGGAAGGGAAGCGCTCGTAAATTCTTACCATTAGCTACACCCCCTCTCCGCTCCTTGCTACTTCGCGCCGGCGCTGCCGATATTTCGCAACGTCAACGCAAACTGCCAAGAGACCGGGACGCTGGCTTCTCTGCTCTCGCAACTGAAGCCCAAGAAGACCAATATAAAAATAGAAAAAAAAAACCAGAGCGTTGCTCGAAGAGACTAATGCGTCATGCAAGTTTGCCCTCGCGCGGAGCTCGAAGGCCGGTTTCTTACGCTCGGAGAACATCAAAGCAGATGGGAAGGTCATTCATTTACTTGTTGGTTCTTTGTCTCTCCCGCTCGTTACACGATACTGGCGCTCCGCCATGGCACCAGCTATTTGTTTAAGTGGCGCACACCCGACATTGGCAGTTATACAGCCCCACTCTACACCCGCACAAACATGCGTGCGTGCGTCTTTGTGTGTGTGTACATAACACTGACAAAACAACTGCAGCGTTTAGGGGTGCTCCGGCTACCCGTACATGTTCTGATGGCTTTCGCTACGTAAGTCAACAAATCCACTATTTTTGTTAAATTCTGTTGTATTTATGTATGTATGTATGTATGTATGTATGTATGTATGTATGTATGTATGTATGCACGTATGTATGTATGTATGCATGCATGTATGTATGTATGTATGTATGTATGTATGTAAGTATGTAATGTTATAGTATGTATGTATGTACTGTATGTATGTATGTATGTATGTATTGCATGCATGCCATGTATGTATGTATGTAAGTATGTATGTAGTCTGCATTGCATGTATGTATTTATGTATGTATGTATGTATATGTATGTAGTATGTATGTATGTATGTATGTATTTAGAAATGAGGATAGTGGGAATCAAGAAAACATCGGGAAGCAACAAAGGGAGGCATTGTGTGGTAGGTCATTGAAACAGATAAGGAATTTGGAAAGACAGCAAGTACGTGGGGAAAAAAGCCCGCCGGGTGGCATCCGAACCCACGACCTCCAGAATACGCGTGTGGTGCAATGACCACTACGCTACCGGCGGGGCTATTTGCCCCTCCACTATCTGGGGTATGTATGTTAATGTATTTTTGTTTCCTGCGCTTGGGGGTGGTAGCCAGCGCCACTCGGACTACTCGGGGTGAAGGGGGACCTTCTTTTTAACCTCCGGGACCTGACTCGAGTGTCTGCGACGTGTAGAGAGTGGTCGACCAGCGTTGAACCCTATTAAGCTTCCCTATGGCACCAAGACTGCCAGAACAGAGGCCCTCACTATGCATATAGCGAATGAGAATGGGAAATGAGGGGCTTGTTGAATAAAGACAAAAATAAGGATTGGCAGTCAAGAAAACCTCGGAAAGCAAAGGGGAGGACGTGGTAGGTTCGGATCCCACCCGGCGGGCATTTTTTTTCACTTTCTTTCTGTATTTCCAAATTTCTTATCTGTTTCAATGACCTTCCACCTACCATAAGTGCCAGCTTTTAGTGACTGATGAAGCTTCCCCGATAAACGTTTTGTTTTTCTTATTCCCGAGAATGGCAGTTTCTACATGTATAGGTAGACATCGTTGTCGGCAGAGCGAATTGAAGTTTGTCGGCGGCGTGGAGTTGGTTAAGCAGGAATCGCAATAAACCCGAATGAAGTGGGTGAACTGTGTCAAAGGTTTTGCCCTTGAAAACGGAACCACAACGGAAACATGACTAACAAACAATCCCTCAACATCGCTGGGAGTGTGTCAATCCCTGTTGTTGTCCCTGCATCCCGCGCTGTTCTCATCTTCTCGATGTGATTGTGGGGTTTGGCGCACAAAGCTACACCCGCAGAATGAGGCGCACCGTGGGGGGGTGCTGGTTATAATTTTGCCCACCTTGCGATGTTCTCAACTTCTCAAGTCACCTAGATTGGGTAGCAACACACAATAACACCTTGAACCGAACCCTGACCGTGATCTTTTATCCGTAGCTTACAATGCACCATTTTAGTGCAGTTTGACGTTTTCGCAATCGCCGAATACTACTCTATTCAGCTGGTTCTGTGGTTGATGATTCGGGCCGTGTTGACCTTATAGCTTTAAAAAAAACTTTTAAAAAGTCTCGCAGTCATAACCCTCCCAGCACATAATTATAAACTGCGAACTAACAAACTCACTTAACCATTGTTAGTTTTTCTCCTCCCCTCTTGCCCAGTGATAATAGTTTCGAGGTCCTTTGCGTTTTTTACGTCTCCGGCTATAGCACACGGCGCTCCTTTATAGTCCGAGCTTTCGTGCTTAGTTTACTGGGCGCTGAATTTATGTAGTATACACATTGAACTCCCACATCCACTTGGAGTCGATATATTATTAGTCACCCTTCTCAGGCCTTATTTATTAAAACTGTTAGTATGTTACCGTTATGTTAAAAACGTTAATATGTGCACACGGTGGTGCACATATTAACGAGCGGGAATGAATTTACAGTTCCGGTGCAATACTTGTTTTCTTTTTTTAACGTATCAAACAGCGCAAGCTGAATCTGTGTTATCCGTGATGCCAGCCTTCGGCGAAGGGCTCCCGGACTGAGGATCCCCTCCGAAGGGGAAGGTGCCCCAGCAACAGTGTCTGTTGCTCATTAAATACTTTATTCATTCATTCGGTCAATCTCTGAAAGGTAGCGTTCAGGAAGTCCCGCTAAGAAATTGTTGGGTACCTCCGCCTCCATCCCAGCGTTAGATAGAACTGCACGATGTTGAAATTGTGCATGCTTCCTTCTACAACGCGCACCGCGAGTGGGTACGTTTAAGTCGTCATTTTCATGCCCGCCTAATTACTGAATAGAACAACGTTCCCTCGCAAATTTCCGCAAGCTGCTAACAAGCGCTTCTGTTCTCTTCTAAGTGTTACGCCTTAAGTTCCGAGGGTTCTAGGTGTTACATAAGTGCACTTTGACTGGCTCAATTGGTTGTACATGCGACATAAGTACGACTTTTTCGAAGAGTTCTCGAAATTGTTCTCCGGGAATTAAGGCATGGTTTTCACAACTCACCTTTTAATACCCAACAGTGGCTAACAGTATTATAAGCAAGCAAATAATTGCGGCCTTGACAACACTATTTCTTGATATTAAACACGCATATTCTGAATGCTCTATTCGATATTTCTCTTCTCTCCTGCTTCTTCGGCGCCGATTGGCGTTCCGATATAATAGCGTCATCTGCCTATTCTGGGAATCATTTTCTCGTTACAGACGATTATTGCTTCCCCGAAAAGGCCGAGTCAGTATTTTGCGCTGGATATACATTTAGCCGTAGTTCGAGACCCGTTTATGCGTAAATGTTTGTTTACCACGTGGGCACTTAAGTTCCCAGTCCAAAGACGGAGGATACAAGACATCTTCCCTATCCGCTGTCCTTGAGCTGGTCGCAACAACATTGCGTCAGCTGAGATCTGAGATCTGTAACTGCTTTGTAACTGTAACATTGGAATTACCAATGTTGGTAATTCCAATCCGGCTCTGACCTAATTTGTCTTTTTTACATCTGTACTAGGAATTAAACTTTTTACGGCTTAGCTTAGTTTGCGGTGTTATGAATTATTTAATTTTGTTCATTTGGTTATGGGTTAGGTATGTTACATAGGAGAGGGTGAAGTAATTCGAGACGCGGAATTTTTTTGCGTAACGCCGGTGCCCCGGTGGACGTCGGTTCAGGGTAGTGCTTACATTACCATGAAACGGCACTCTAGACGCAGCTCTTTTTTTTCTTGTAAAAGGCTTGAAGTACTGTTCTGAGTATCAAGAATCCTTGAGTGTCTTACATGCTACAGAATTAAAAAAAAAGTGTGCTCTGATTCGTTCAAGAAGGACCTTGCAACACTTTTTCAACTTTTTTTGAAATCGTACATACTTGCAGAACGTAGTCACCTAACACACCCGGTACTTAGATTAGGGGGTCGCAAAGTACCTCAGCCAAACATTACTGCTCTATGCCCATCAGATAACTTGTAAACTGGCTCAAAAGATTTTTCTCTCTTTCCCGGTCTTGACGTTCTTCGACGGTTCGATTGACGTCATTAAGGCCATGTAGTGGCTGTTGGCCGGTTTTTCTACAGTTGCAGCAATGAACACTTTTCGATAGCAACTAAAAAAAAACCACGAAAACAAAGCAGAAATGGAAGGTGTATCTGGTGCGACGAGCAAATCACGCAGTGCCGCTCCATGCTGGCTTTAACTATAGCGTTCGCAGTGGTTCCAGACGCGCAGGAAAGAGTTAAAGCGCTTATTGAAAGTGTTGCAGGGTCCTTCAAAATTAATTGCCGTGTTAGCTTACGTGTAAACGTCTTCATTATCGAACTAGGAATAATAATTTATAGACGAAGGCAATTAGTCTGCTGTGCCATCACTACATGCCTATAGGTAATAGTGTGCTTCTTGCTCAACTCGGACCGCTGCCCGCAATGGCTCGTGTGCCAACAACCTCAACTAAACCAACTTCGCTCTTTCAGCTATTGGGGCAGCTGAGAAGAACGTTTGTCTTCACAATTCTATACCAAACTTGCTAAACACAGGAGGAAAGGTTTCTTTCATTTTGTCTTGTTGTGGGTACCCCATTCCATTACCCTTTGCTTTTCGCGAGTCCTAACTGGACAAATTGATGCATAGTTGGAACTCAAACAAATTGCCCGCTGCACATTTACGCTGAGGAAATTAAAAGTTAATTGAAGTTAAGGAGTTAATTGAACTGAGGAGTTAATTGAAAACACAACCACACTTTGGTGCGCAAACGTGCAACTAGCTTATTGAAACTGTTTATATTAAAGGTGTGCGATGGGAAGTGTGATGTCAGATCAAATCTACAAGGATTCTTGAAAACACTGGTAACCACGTGTTTTCCCGCAGTAAATACTTTGTTGATGCAAAGGTCATCTTTGCAAACCTGGGCGCTGTTTTTAGAGGCGACCGTCTTTGTCGGGCTACCAAAGCACGAAATTTGTTATCTGTCTGTCTGTCTGTCTGTCTGTCTGTCTGTCTGTCTGTCTGTCTGTCTGTCTGTCTGTCTGTCTGTCTGTGTGTCGCTTCAGCCGCCTGGACAAAAGGTCAAGGAAACCTTGAATCTTAAGTCTAGAGAAATCTTTTCAAAACAACGAAATTTGGTAGCTTACTTCATGTCTCCACAGTCTTCAATACAGCAAAAAAGAGATACACTAATCCCTCGTTATAACGAAGTCAGCGGGACGGCGAAAAATTTCGTTATAAGCGGTATTTTGATATAAGCGACCACTCGAGAAAACTTGAGCTTTAATTGCGGCCACGACTGCGAGGAATCAAAACACAATGTATTCAGGGAAGCAAAACCTTAGTCAGGTAAAAAAAAAAGGCAGTGAGCTCTGGCTATTTCATGTTCTTGCCGGGCGCGAGCAACCCCCGCTCCAATTTGACCAAGCAGTGACTGCGTCCGAACGCCTCGCAGGCTTCAGAGCGAATGAGGAGGGGAAGGCAGTGGCCACTTCTAGGGGGGGCAAGGGGGGCGTCACGGAACGCTACGAGAGTTTCTCTTGAAAGCGCCGCAAATTCCGCTGCTCGAATCTGAGGTTGTGTTTGTTGATCTCAAAAAACAATTAACCGGCGGCTCATTAAGGTACACAGCGCAATCATGAAAACTTACCGTTTTTGCACTAACGGCTTTGCATGAATATTGGTCATTTTTTTCTCAAGGTGTGCAGCCGTGAAGTTTGCAAAACAAGAGTTTTTGGGCGCCCCGAATCTCGACGACACTTCTAATTCTACGCTTCGATTGTCAGTGTTCACGCACCGTCGAATACACGCCATTGACCAATGTCTAGGAAGAAAATTCAATCACTTTACCATGCATTTTGACTGTTTGTCATAAGTGAGATGGCGTAAATCAAGCATGACCGGCTCGAGAAAATCGCCGAGGAAACACGAGCTTGTTAACCCGCCATATTGACCGCCTGACTCACCGCTGG
Organism: Haemaphysalis longicornis; assembly: GCA_013339765.2. NCBI lineage: Eukaryota > Metazoa > Arthropoda > Arachnida > Ixodida > Ixodidae > Haemaphysalis > Haemaphysalis longicornis. The sequence goes on from JABSTR010003719.1 coordinate 64,373, forward strand.
GTCGCCGGTGATCGGCGACGCCTCCGCTCGCCACTTCACTCTCAGCGGGTGCAGCTCTTCGTGCGCTTCGAGTAATGCGGCCTAAAATGCCAGCGTTTGGGTTGGGACCAGAAGAAATTTGGAATAAACCGATATTTCGAGTAAAGCGATTTCGTTATAACGAGGGATTACTGTAGTAATATTTGAGTCAAACGTAAGTACAAAAATGATACTACAGTGTTCTACTAATTGAAAAGACCTGGGAAAATCTTTAGAATAAGAGCATAAAAACACGTTTCAAACAATTTGTTCGTCCAGAAACGCATGAAGTAGCTCGCGCTCGAGCCTCCAGATCGAGGCCGCGCACCAAGCCCAACAGTAACAAAAAGCCTCATTTTATTGTGCGCTGGTAGAGCCAATACGGGAAAATTGAATTGCACTGAAAGAACGTCTATTTTGTTTATCATGATAGGAACAAGAGGGAAGAGGCGAGAATGAGAGGCGGGAAAGACAAAAAGGAGAGGCTAGTACGTGGCATGGGCGGTACAAGACTGTTGTTTTTGAATTGCAGCGAACATGTAAGCGGTCAGTAATTCATACTAATTTGCAGTATTTAAATTTTCAGTTTACCTTTGTACTTTTATATGATTGCGCATTATGTCACTCCCGTACCTAGACAACAGAAGTATTGCCAATTTAACAGAAATTGTGTTTACAGCCCATAACATGTTTCCGAACCATTTGAAAGCCCTGGACAACATCTAGAACCTAAAAGCATGAATGCGAAAACAAATAATCAATACCTCTCCAAATTCATGAGTTGCAATTCAATAAACATAGTAATCCATTAGGCGTACATTCTAGCTAACCTAATTCGGATACAAAACCGTTTCTTGCCTTGTAGGGCCTAAGAGTGCAGTGAGGCCAGCATTGGGAAGCTTATGCAAATACACTGCAAGCGCCTTTTCTTAAACACTGGGGTGGAGGTAAAGGAACTGTATACAGAACGAACAGCGCATCCGGAGGAGTCAGCGTGCTTTCACCTCAAAACACGGCACAAGCTAGCACGCCCGCACCGCACGACGAACCGATCCTTCTAATAATAACCCAGCTTCGACACGGATTTGTGTGGCCAAACAACGTTCCTTCCGAGGCTCCAACGCTCGCGGTTTATAGCCCTCAAAACAGCCTCTGCCCCAAGGGAGGTCGACGCTTGTTTCTCTTAAAGTGTAGAGCACTAGCGCATGCAGAGAAGTTCAATGCACGTCGTTTGAGCAATGCACAACAGGGCTAAGATGCCGTTAGCACTCAATAAGGGTTCGTTCATGTCGGGTGGCCCGCGAAACAAAAATTCCCGTGACGTCACCACGAACAACGCAGCCGCCCTCTGCCCACTGGTGAAAGCTTCTGGCCTGGCAAGTACTCCGCAGAGTTGCGACCTCTGACTGGCTTGGGATACACCGCAATATAGTACTTTCATGGCTGCAGTAAGCGAGAACTGCTCACTGTACCGGCGGTTTTGAGTGCCCGGAAATCTTCACTGATCAAGTTTGCCTACGAAGCTTACACATCTCAAGAGGGAAATTGTCCAAGCTCAGCAATTCACTAGTGCAGCGGCATACCTGCAGATCATGAACTGACGACGTGTCCCTAGGAAAACGTCCGGCCATCTTCGACAGGCATTTCCTTCCAGCTCCCGAGTGCAGTGCTTTTCATCGTCCATAGGTCTCAGGTCTCCCTTCCGAAGAAACAACTCTAGTCTCCATCTTTGCCATAATATCCACCATGAAAGCGATGGGCTTTCTTTTATAGCCTTCTGCACTTGGAGTTTTCCAGAAACATTTCCTTCAGTTTAGGCTCCGAAATACACTCGCTGGTGCCATCCCCGTTTTCTTTCATTGCATACCTGTAAACGGATACGGATAGTAAATAAGTGATGCGTGGTCAGAAGAGGAGGATGACCTTGTGCTCTGCAGGGGAAGGAGGAGGCTTCGCTGAGCTTCTTCTCGGAGTGGACATGCCGGCGTGGTGTGACGAGCTGGTCCAATGGGACGACGAACTGAAGCGCGAGACGGACCACATCACCCTCGGCCTGGTTGAACCCTGGCCGGAGACTCTCGAGCTGCCGGAGGGAGTCGAACTGCTGACCTTGCGCACTCACTTGCGGATGGGCCAAGACGCCTTCGTCGCAGCGCGGCAGGCTCTATCTGGGCTCCATTACGCCTTCGCTACCTTTGCAGGCTGCGAATCTTTCAGGTGGGTTCCTTTTACTGGGTCAGAAATTAGTTGGTTAACACGTCATATTTACGCCAGAGAGTTATACAACCAGCCTAATAGCGTATATAGGAAATGAGGGATGCGTGAAAGGCACTCGACGCACTCGAAGGGGCCATGCAGACAAAATACGTTTGTTTTATTCCAGAGATTTGGTATTTTGTAGTGCACCTAACGTTTATCCGGCCGCAAACTGTGTTTTAGTCACTGAGAAATTAAACAATTTAGACCAGAATTGAAATTCTCCGGCTAAATCGTGTGTTAGGTGACGTCGGCAATGAATTATACAGAGCCGTTGTTCAAGCGAACGTTAGTGCGCTGTTTGGCTCGCAAGAAACTTCAAAACCCCTTGTTTACCGTTAGTCCTCCTAGATGGCACTACCATATCGCTGCTCGCAGTCGCCTTGTTTCTGACCGTATTTGTCCCTGGCTTGTTATTAAAGACGATAGTCTTTCTTGGGTTATTTAAACCCAGAAATTTTGGTCTGTCTGTATGTCTGTCTGTCTGTCCGTCTGTCTGTCTGTGACTCGATTCAGCCACCCGGCGAAAGTAAAATGTAGTACAGCGCAATAGTCTTATATATTCACAGCCAAATGTGAGCGTCTAAGCCCGGTTTATATGTTCATACTTGCCAACTTTTTTGAACATGAACAAGACATTACGCAAATATAAGGCCGAAAATTAATACACAAGCGATATTTACAGTGTTTCTTTATTAAAAAAATTCATGGATGCATGGTTTTCGATAGCAAAAGATATTCTACACCTACTGCAGAAAACCGCCGCCTGCTGTTGCCCGCGCCACCTCCTGGCGGCATATGACATATCATGCGGCAACAGCAAAGAAAGGTTCCAATAACAAGGTTCCAGGTTTTCCTTGGAACGCACGTGGACCACGGCAACGCGGTTCTATAAACCTTGAAGTCGGCCGCCTCGATTCACGCGCGTCTCCGCCGTACTGCAACGCTGGCATCGAGGAACCAGGCTTGTAGCAGTCGAACGCGGTAATTTCAAATCACCTTGAGCAAACCTTTAGTGTGCTTATCTTTGGATGAGCGCGACTGAACAGGAACAACATGAGAGGTGAGCGGGAAAGCACAGGGGGGCATTCCCTTGGCAAATGTCTACAAAGACTATCGTGTTTTGACATTTGCAGCGAAAGGAGAAGATGCGCGGCCCGTTTTTTTTACGGTTAATTCTTTTGTGAAACAGGCCACAATCGACAAACAGGGTGACGTAAGACAACCAACGGCGCTGACGCTAGTTGACCAATGTCGTGTGTCAGACAACCCCAAAACGCAGGACTCCTGAGCAAATTGTATAGAGGGCGTAGTACCAACAGCAATGCGCAGTGGTGTTTCTGTGCTTACGTGTGCTTTCGTAGCTTCCATGGCTTTCCCATCATTCTCACTGGTATAAAATGTGTATACATTACATTTAAGAGAACATAGCTCGTTCTGCAAGCCTATAAGCCCTTCCTAACTTGCATTTGCTTTCGCCGGCCTCAACGAATCACAGAACTGCCCATAATACGTCATATGGTCTGGTGTGGAAAATGAACCAGTGGGGCGTATGTCCATTCTCTTTTTTCCGAGTAATATAGCTTATCTGTGTGAAGGTTGCTTTACAAGTTGTGTCAAAGTGTCAGTGCTGTCCTAACGAACCAATCTTTCGAATTTATGAAACTAGCATTTTATCTGCATGGCTCCTTCGAGGGACGCTTGAGAGAAGCCGCCGTGGAACGTTTATTCGGTGCAGTGGCCCAAAACTGCAGAAGTGCGAGCGATAGCGTGGATATTTACGAGAAACAGATACGGTACGACAGGATGATAACGGCCGGGAGAAGGAAACGAAGTCAAGGGTGAATTACTCATAGTAGGACAATTGTACTTTTCCATGTGTCCTCGAAGTAGGCACTAGTGTCGCGCATAGAATTAAGCTCAGACAATTAACGGAGGGGGTTGAATTAGTTGTCAATTTAATTCAATGACATTACTCAGCACGTTTCCATGACCAGCTTTCTCGCTCAAAATTCTAACCTCGCAGGAACCCAGGGAAACCACTTCAGGACAGTGATATTTGGCACAAAGCAAGAAGTCAACGTGTAGATGAAAACACTAGAAGAACTTTCGAGGATTCTGAACATTTTATGTGCAATTCGCTGTCAAATATTACTCCCCATGCATTTCTATGGGATAGTTTCCATGGGTCAGGAACCTAGCCGCAAAACGTGCAAGACTTGAAACTGTGCGCAAAGCAAGTTTTCACCCCCAATATTAGCAGCGCGAAAGAACTTCAATTACGCTAAATAACTACAGATTAATCGCTGTTGAACGGACTGCCATGAGCGGGAAAGCTGCACATGCATTATTTTAAATTATAGGCGCTGAAAAGTACGTGCATGACCTTTGTCACCATTCGTACCGCTAAGAAATGTCCATGCCACTGACGTCTTCATTCCTACAACGCTTGAGCTCATCAGTTGCTGACGTGTGTATCTTTGTCTGCATAATTCTAAAGAAACCATCGTCCTATCCACGGCCACGTTGTGTTGTTTTTCGGATGACGCATATTACAGCACCAGCCTTCCTCGCGTGTGGTTGCCCAAAATGTCACGTAGTAAAAACTGAGATACGAAGCACACAATCGGTTAGTTGTTCACCCCAAAAAGCTTGGCCAAACCCAAGAATAGTTATTATTGTGCAGAAACATGGCTAGAGTCTCATTCAGCAGGTACGCGAAGCAGCAGAGGCAATGGGAGCCCTGGACCTAGAGTACAACCCGTGCTCAACGCCGTCTTGAGCTGCAGCCCGAGTCACAAGACCACAGTGACGTGCCGCGCAACCAAGCAGAAAAGACTTATAATTAAACGTGTTCTCATTCCAGTCAAGTGCTCCCGATTTCCAACTTCGCCGAGCTCCTCCCTGTAATCGCAAACGAAGGTGTAGGTAGGAAGAATGAAAGGGTATAAATAACTGCGAGTGTGCGAAGCAGTATGCAAGGGTCTAAGCCACTCTCTCTGCATACAGTAATGCTTATCCTTTAGTGTGTCGACCACAATCTTCGCTAGGCTACTGAGGAAGGCAGGAAGGCTCATGTGCACAATGCATTCTTTGTTTACGGCAAGCAGAGCTGCCAACTTTAGGCATTTTCAGTATACGCTGGCTATGAAAGTGCTGTATAGATGTTCAGGAAAACGGATGACTCTGGGTGCCTGTAGACTACCTCCTAACAGGGAGCAGCTTGCCAAAGGAAACATGCTGCCATCGGAATGGAGGGGGAGGGAGGGGTTAAAATAATAGGCGTCTTTCACGAAGCAAGCGATGACTCAAGGCTATTGCGTAAAGCATAGCAGCTATGATACGTTTATACCGAAAAGCACATAGGGCGATAATTTTAATTTACGTATTTGGTTTAAATTAGAACTGCGGTGATGGGTGGGTAACTAATTTTTATTTACGGACGGAACTCACTTTATCCACTCATTTTCAAACAACTGCGAAACCACGCTGTGAATTTTGTGTAAGCGACGCATCAGGCGCCCATTCCAGAAAAAATGGGCGTCGTATTGAAACGTGTTTTCGGGCTGGGACGCCGCTTTGAGGGCGGACGAAGGACGAGAACGAGTGAGGGGGGCACTATAACGAGCGCACTATGTAGTTTTGCTTGTCGCTTCTACAGTGTTACAGCCCAGCTTTAGTGTTACAGTTAGTGTTACACTGTTACAGTGTTGCAGTGGGGGGGAGTACTTGTTACAGTGCTTCCCTCACTGGTTTTCGGCCTCTTCCGCCCCTCAAAGCGGCGCCCCAGCCCGACAACACATTTAAAAATGACGCCCTTTTTTTGAAAAATTTGTGCCCAGGTGTTCCGCATGCGTAACGGCAAAATACGAAAGTCGTCGTGCAGTGAGGCGTCAATCGCTGCACCCGAAATAGGCTGAGGGAGGCTCATTATGCTTTCTAAAAAAAATTACCATTCCTTCCTAAAGAAAATTGAGAGAAGCCCGAAGGCTTTCTGACATCAAAAGAGCACCAAAAGGCCGTCAAACCCTTCTCTAAAAGTTCGTCCAATCAATCTCAAAGAAAGACCCAAATCGCAAACAAAGAACAACCCATGCGAGGATTTTTCGCGCACTGTGTAAACTCATCTACGAACGATCTAAACGTATGCCGATGCGTGGTTTATGAGAGAAAGGTATACTTGGTACTCCTTCTTCGTAATCGATGCATATTACTTTTATCTAGAAACGTTTACTTTGTGGGATTTTAAAGTTAGTGTTCTGACACAATCAAAGCCCGGTTTCACGCACGCGCACTGTGTCCACTGATCTTATCAGCTGTTTAGTCAACCTAACCCTCTGTGGGAAAATGCGTTACATTTTTTACAGGACGCCATTGGTTCGACTAAGAAAGCTTCCGCTTTAAAAGCAAAAACAAAATCACCATGTGGGAGTGAACAAACTTTAGTCCTTTGGCTGTTTGTGGAAGGCCTGTCGAAGACTGATATTGGGCAGAAAAAGGCGACGCATTCGAGAATAATCCCGTAGTGATCCTCCAGTATCCCTCACTCGTCCTCTCTTCCACAGGCACAAACACACACGCAATCACGTACACCTTAATCAAACTGCATCAGCAAGGACTAAAACTCTAGTATAATCCCGTTAGATGAAAATCGCGGCTCAAACGGGGCAACTCTGTCGATTCTTGGTTTATATTATCGCGACGTTACATCTCTCCCGTGAAACGGAACAGATCAGCTGGTTGTGAGCGCTGAATGGGCGCAGCCAGTGTTGCTAACAATCCGATTTTTTTCGAACAAAACTAAAGGCACCTTGCAACACTTCTTTCATCTTTTGTATCTTTTGTCCCACAGCGAACATGTGCATCCAGTACTATACGCTCTCGATAATTCGAAGTCGCTTAATTCAAAATGTCGGCTAACTGAAAGTAATGTGCTCGTCCCGAAACGTTTACATGCAATGCAATGAAACGAATTGTTCGATTTCTTACATTGATGAAACGGCAGGCCAGTTGAGCCTCACGCCAGCGAGTTTATTTCTTTCGAGGTTCTCAACCGCTTTTTGTTGCGCAGACGGTTGTGTGAGCAGTCTGAGCGGTGGAGGCTTCAGTATTTGACTTTAGGGATAAGTCTCAACTATAATGGCCACCCGTGTCGTACACTTGGCTTGGGTGCGTAAGTCAATGGTCAGAACGGAATCAAGAGGGGAGGTTGGTTGCGGATTTGTAACAATGCTGCGGTTGTGCAATCTGTTTATTTAGAAGTTCGAGAAATTCGAAGTTCTTTGCTGTCGCCGTGGACTTCGTATTAACGGGAGTAGACTGTACTTAAATTGGGGCTGCACAGTACCTGAGCCAAAAAAGTGCTCCTTTACGTCCACGAGATCACTTAAGAACTTGCTGTAAACACCTAGTGTGTATCGGTCTTAGCGTTGCTTCTGGACTCTAATAACCTAATTTGAGCGTTATCGCGGCTTTTGGTCCGTTCTTTTAAGTTGCAGTAAGAAGAAAAACACATACATACTAATAAAATCGCGATAAAAGCAAACCAAGAACTGTAAGGCTTATCTCCTACGCCAGGAAGATCACGCTGTGCAAATCTGGACTGGAAATAACTATACGATTACCGGCACAGACGAAACAGTGAAAACGTTTGTGGGCGGCGTTTATGGGCCCCTTAAATGTTAATAAAGCGGTCTGTGGAGCCTTGCAGCTAGGGTTTAACTTTTTCCTTTACAAAACGGTTGGAAATGTCAGATTGAAATTTTCAGCCGCTTGTAGTCGCATGACTCTTTTTCGCCACGCAGCAACTGGCAACGCTATGTTTTCATTTCTGTGAACGCATACAAAACGCTACAGTTCCGTGCCTTTTGTCTTCAATCCTTGTTTATGGTGAACTTGATCATCTGAAGCAACGCTGAGACCGTATGTAAATGAATAATTTAACTTTTGAAGTGTACCATTCGGTGACAGGAAATCCTGGTATATGGAACTGATGTTCCCAGTCAACGCCGGTTCTGTTTTTAATAAAGTCAAGATTACACTGTATTTCAGCAGAAAATACGTTAATTGTTTTGGGCTCGTCGTGTCCATGCAGCCAGTAAAATTCAGCGCAAAATACCTTAAATATACAAACAGACACGCTGTATTAACGTGTAGCAGGGCTAAATTTGAGAGTGAGCCAGTAATATTAGGCTTTACAATTTAGTTTACAAAGTAGGTTAAACCAGGGAGCAGTGATTTATACTGTTTAACGCTGCATCAACGCCCTTATTGTTGTTGGAGTGTCAGAACTGTGGAGGCGACTGTGCTTTTTGAATCCGTTTTACAAAGCAACAGCTAGAACAATCATCACTCATTACATTGCCTGCCAGGTCCATTCCGGAGTTTGCCGAAGCCGTGGCCGAAATCCTCCAGGGCACGCCCGCGGTGAAGTTGTACCACAACCGGAACCCGATTTCGGACCTCCTGGAGCTCTTTCCGCACGCCCAGCGCATCGTCCTGAACCACGACCTGAGTGACAGCGAGGAAATCTTCCTGTGCAGCCGAGAGGAGGGAGTTGAGCCACACCCGCTCACGTCATCTCGAGGGAAACCTCGGGGACCACGAGGACTCGGGGCTTGCCCTGTATGGCGAGAGCCGTCAACGACCTTCTGGCATGCTGTCCGAACGTGAGTGTATGGTCCTCGCTTACTTGATTATCAGTGTTGGGAGGCACGCACTACAAGTGACGTCAATAATAGTGACGTGCCACCATTCTGGGTACTTTAGTAAAGATACCGCTTTACCGATTCTATACTAAATACGGCCTTTTTGCGTTTCAAATAGGAACGGGCAGCATGCTTACCAATATTCTTCGACTCATCTGAAGGGGCAGTTGTTCTCTTGACATGATGGGACAAAATGCGAAAAACAAGGACGCGGTGAACAGAAGCAAGACACGACACAGCACAGCGTGTAGGGCACCCCGTTGCTCGTTAGACGTTACATCTAGTTCTTCATGCGCCCCTACACCAAAGCACTTTGAAAAGCAGCTGACGGGAAGCTAACACTAAAGTTAGAACTGAGTGGTGGGTAAGGAGAGCAATCGCAGTTTGTTATTATGAGGGGGAGGGGAATAAGAGGTGGTGATGGCATTAGAGGAAAGAGGAGGAAAGAGGGGGTAGTATAGGGGGTAGGAAACAGAGGCAAACGAGTTGTAGTTGCAGGCAGATGGATAAGGGGAAAGAGAGACAGAGGGAGGTTGCAGCGGGAGGTTGGAAACGATATATGAGTGCAGATGGACGTAGGTACGCGCGATTGGGTAAGTGATAAATATAAGGGCGATGAGGCAGAATGGGCGGTGGTAAAGAGAACTTGAGGGAGAAGGTATTAAAGACTGAAATAATACGAGGGAAAGGGACAGACAAGGTACGAGGGAGTTAGACGACTAGAAGTGGATGATGAAATAGAAAATATGGAAGATGCGGTGAAGGGAAGGGTAGGAGACTTACAATAGAAGAAGAGGCGTGAAATGGAGGAGCACCGGCGTAAGTGACAGAGTGGTACGGGGAAAAGTACGAGTAGCTGCAGATCAGGACAACGCGGTAGGCGACAGAGGAAGAGAAATAGAGCATGAGGAACCAGTGCACCCATCGCAGTGGCTCAGAGGCTAAGGCGTTGCGCTGCTGAGCACGAGGTCGCGGGTTCGATTCCCGGTCGCGGCGGCCGCTTTTCTGATGGAGGCGAAAAATAACAACGCCCGTGTGTACGAGATTTCGGCGCACGCTAAAGATCCCCCGGTGGTTCAAATTACTCCATAGCACTTCGCTACGGCGCCCCTCATCGCCCGCGTTGCGTCGGCGCGTTAAACCCCACAATCAATCAATCATATCAAGGAACCAGTGCATTGCAGGAGAAATACAGCGCCCGGGTTAGGCAACTTCCCCGCCCTATCGTCCGGCTTCTTTGCACTGTTTTTGCTGCGTGCAGGCGTGTAGGATGGCGAGAAACGAAGGATGTGATTGAGTCGACGGTAATAAAGACACTTGGGGGGAGGCACCGAGGGTAGGAGACGGAGATCAAGAGAGGAACTACGTGGCAGTGACGTACGACTGGCGGCTAGACGAACGCAATAAGATCAATGCGATGATTCGCAAGGCCCACAAGACGGCACTCGGACTTCTCGACTGCACGAGCACCGAGAAGCTGCTGGACCTCGGCGTGCACAACACGCTCGGGGAGATCGGAAAGGAACAGAGAGCCGCGCAGCTCGTGCTGCTCGCGGAAACCAAAACCGGAAGAGCCATACCGAAGAGACTGGGCGTAGAGCCCAACTCGATTAAGGACGGCTACGGCCGCACGGGAGGGATCCCGAACCAGGTACGAAGGAGAATGACAGTCTATCCCATTCCGAAGAACATGAGCCCCGAACACAACCGGGAACGGAGAGCGGCGAGAGCCAAGGCAATGGTGGAATTGCACGCGGAGCTGCCGGGGACGAAGTACGTCGACACGGCGGAGTTTCGAGAACGCGAGGCGTTCACGGCGGTGGTAATCGACGCCAAGACCGGCGGCACGATCACCGCGGCGAGCGGACGCACGAAGGAGGCGCGGTGCGCGGAGGAGGTGGCGATTGCTTTAGCCATCTCAGATCCGGACTGCGAGACTCGTGATTGATTAGGGTTTAACGCGCCCGAGCAACGCAGGCGATGTGTGACTTCTTTAAATCTCGAGGGCGTGCAGTGAACGAAACTATGCAGTGAGAAACTATGCCAAGAACAGAGTATGTTGTGGAGCAGTGCGGGTGCTCGCCGCGCTGGACCTCAAGGACAGACAAGTGACAGTTAAGTGGTTTTCGGCCCACGCCGGGAACGAAGTCTCGGAACGTTACGAAAACCACAATGAGAAGACGAACTCGACCACACCAGAGTTCACAGGCCGCGCCGCTGTAGCGAACCCGTCTGCTAAATGGTGGAGAGAAAGCAAGGATAGGCTGGGTACATATATACGAAATAACGAAGAAATACAGGCAGGAGGAGAATGGCGCCACCCGACCCGACCCGACAGGCGATGGTGCTCAGGAAGATGCAGACGGGCTCGCTACGGACCCCGGTCATCAAGAAATACGTGTGCCCGGAACAGTACGAGGACGACACGTGCAATGTTTGTCAGTGCGCGAGCCCCTGAGGCTCACTTGCTGTGAGACTGTACGGCAAGGCCCAGCGAAGCGCCAACAGCAATAACGATCCCGCTGTGGTTCGAGGCTGCGGCGAGGGGAAACGACAAGAACGGCGAACTCCAGGCCGTCCAGCTGATCCTGGTGGCCCTTGAAAGGCAGAAGACGGTCGAAAGCCGACAGGGCTCGGCCCCCATCCAGGGGCGGCTCAAGGACCTCGAGGGAGCAGAGAGAGGCGGCTGCCGAGTGAAGGGTCTTTGACAGGATGAGCTAGGCCGCGTCATGGAACTGCAGTAGTGACACCACAGCAGGCGATTTCAATAAAGTATTTACTCACTCACTCACTCACACGCCTCTCGGATGATGATGACGAGGGTTTCTGTCCCCCATGGGAAACGGCCTGGTGTGAATAAGCCCCGGCAGCGGCGTGCATGACCTCGTTACCCTGGAGGAAATCGCGGCCTGAATATGAAATTATTTGTAGTTCTGCCACCGGGAAAATAAAGTAAAAAACTGTGGTTGATTCCTCTCTCATATGAGTCGGTAAAACACAAACCTGAAATGTGCAGCGAATTCTGCACAGAAAAGAGCATGATTTGAAGGTCGGAAGCTATCTTGTGGGTGTGTTTGGCGAACGACGTCCTGCAGGCGGGTCGTTTCGGCAAGGATGCGATGACTTCGGTCATGCTCCGTCGCGTGTGGAGCCGACGGTTGCGTTGCGACGAGCTCAGCTTGTGGAACGCGAGAGACAGAGCTCGCCGCTTGAACCGTAAACGTGCGAACGCGTTCCACTTCCCGCAAGCGCACGTTCGCGGCATTCGCCCGTCGACGTCGTTGCCTTTCTGCGGCGCGTTTACGGGTCATAGCACTGAGAAACGACACAGCTTACGCTGCCCGAGCGAGGCGCCAAATGTCGGCGCTGGTTAGAGTCATGATGCACTACTTAGCTTCACCTCTCCAAGCGGAAGCAACATCCGCGTCAACGAAACTTTTTCATGGTTTCTCCAGTGTCCCTTGTACTGGCGCCTTTTCCGTGACGGATATGGCGTCATTCACATCTTGCTGTATCCCGGCATAAAACACTTCCGTGTTAAAATAAAAATGAACAGAGACTGCGCCGAACGACCGAACAACATGTCATTTTTCGGCAAGCGTAAGTTTCGGGGGCGGCCTGGACCTCCTCCCCCCCTGGCCGGAACGTTATCGTCTTTCGAGGTTATTCGCAATATGAGAGATGTAGTTAAACCGAAATGTATGACAAATTACGTAAATGTAATGATTTCCGTGGTTCAAAAAATATTTATTATTTGACCTTGGTGAGTTTTAGCCAGTTTCGGCTTACTCCAAAACAGCGATCCGTTCCCAATACTCCCTGTAATTCGAACCATTTCGAACTTTGTGGAGGATACACGTACCTGAGTTCGCTTTCTTTTTTGTGCAGGTGCAATATCTGACAGCTGATATTCTACCCACTTTGGACGCCGCCCAGGAGAACGAGGATTTGCGTGCCACCATCGGTAAACAGCTCGTCCTTGTTCTTGGCGGGCACGTATATGGTCAGGACAGCCGCATACAATCATTCACTCCGGCCACTGCAGACCACGTGAAGAGCGCCGCTGAATGGTGTCCCGATGCAGCCCTCGTGTACCTCGCTGCCGACTCTCCGGACACCCTCCATGCCCTAACGGACTTCTCCGGACCATCCAAACTCGCTGTCACGTTCGAATCCGACACCACCGAGTTTTGCCCTTTCTCAAGTGTCGTACCAGCGCTCAAGAAGTTTGATTTGTGTGCTCTCAGTCTCAAGAATTTTAAGGACGTCGAACTTCAGAAGGTTGCCAAGACCGGGGAGAAGACGCTGCGTCTTCTGTCTCTCGACCACTGCCACGTCCTCGACGAAGAAGTCAAGTCGAGTGCGTTCAGAAACCTCGTGGCACTGCGGGTCACCTGGGCGACACCACTGACACTACAGAGTCTTCTGTGCGAATGTCCGGAGCTTGAGTACCTGAAACTTGGCTCCAGCGAGGTCTCCCGGATGTTTCTTTCCCGCGGGTTTTCGAAGACGTCGCTCACCTCTCTGAAGAACGTGGAGCTGCGTCTGGAACACCCGCTTGAGCACCATGGATTGAACGAAGAGGACCTCGTCGATCTGCTGCAGTCACTGCCATCGCTTAGTTACGTGGCGACAAACTCGGCCGAAATACGGCTTTTCTTGAAGAGCAACGCAAGTAACGTGAGGATAGGCATCCTGTCGTGCTCCCTGTGCTGCGCGGAGATTTCGAGAAGAACTGGGAGGTGCAGCGTGTCTAGTATTGTGTGATTAACTGTGCGGGGTTTGTGTTCTTTATAGCTGTTTACGGCAGCAGTAAACGTTGCAGCGAGATGAGTAGAGACGGATGCCTCCATGGATCGATGTGTGTTACAGAATCATCGCAAACAGTTGGAGAGCGTGGAAAAATGATAAATATTCCTGAACCGGTGTTACGTAGGTATTAAAAAGGCTCATAGCAGAGCATACACGACTTGCAAAGCTGCAGACCACACAGAGGTAAAAAAAAACAGTCGAGGAGCGAACGCAAATGAGTTTTTTCTTCACGCAAGCCCATGTAATCATTTCGGCGCAAGGTCTGATTGTACAAAACAGCTTATATAAGCACGAAGCATGGTGCCGCGAAATTGAACTGATGCGGCCGACATGTGTTCCTTTAGAAGGCCGATCAGTAATCTCCGGATGAGGAATTTTGTCACCGCTTCGAATCGTTCATTTTTGTTATTTATTCTTCAGTTGTGTGTAACTGATGCTTTCAAATGCACTAAGCCTGTCAATGGGGCTTCTTGAATGTAATGCTATGAACGGCACCCTTTCATGGAGAAGTGTTGTGTTTTAAGGGCAACTATCAAGCTTGCTACAAAATAACAAGCGGTAAATACTGCATTGTCGGTATTGTGTAATGTGTGGAGTTTTAGGTGTAACCTTGTCAGCACTCCGGCGGAGACCACCACGCCAGTTCCCGGCATGTAAACCACGTGGGCCGCACTTGCGGCAGCCCAGCGAGGTTCGCCGATACGAGAACAAAGACTGCACTGCCGAAGCACAGCGGCATTTGGCAACTTCAAAAGCATGCGAGCACAAAGCTCTTCGGCATCCAGGAATCACGCCGTCCTTGTAGTGATCGCGCCGGGAGGCAGGCACTCACGGCCCGCGACAACAAATTCCCCACCTGAGATAAATGTGGTCCACTGCGGCCGCTGTTCCGCCGAAGTCACCCAGACCTGAGCTCCGATCGGACTCTCTCTCTCTCTCTCTCTCTCTCTCTCTCTCTCTCTCTCTCTCTCTCTCTCTCTCTCTCTCTCTCTGTGTCTTCCGTGCGAACATGTTCGCGCAGCGAGGCAGGCACTCACGGCCCGCGGCAACAAATTCCCCACCTGGATAAATGTGGTCCCCTGCGGCCGCTGTTCCGCCGAAGTCACCCAGACCTGAGCTCAGATCGTACTCTCTCTCTCTCTCTCTCTCTCTCTCTCTC
>JABSTR010003720.1:0-24688 GCA_013339765.2 Haemaphysalis longicornis
TCGAATGGATGCTTCAACCCCCCAGGAGGCGGCCATGCCTGGAGGATGCGTGATTTTCGAACCCTACTTAAGCCGGTACCAACATTGGGTCACCTAACTAAAAAAGGGTGGAAAGGGTTAACGCCATCTCCCAGAAATCAAGGAAGGCAATATTACGAGCAAGAAACAAAGTAAAAATAAAATCAGTCATCATCATCATCATTACAAGCGTGGGTGGGCCCACCGCAGGACCAAGGCATCTCTCGAAAATATCCAGCCACGTTTACCGAGCGCCAGCTAAGTCCTCCCTTTCCCCCAGAATTGCCCCGTTTTTCCGTCCCCATTCATCCCCTCTCCCCCGTCAAAAAAACAGTAAACGCAATAGTAGTCACCCAAGGATTCATGGAGGGATAGGCTAGGAAAACCCAGTATATAGGGTCTCATCGCATGAATCTTCAAACTACTTTTCAATGCACCCGTGGTTGTGTCTCCTCTGCAAGCTCTGTCTGGCATACGACGGAGGCCTCCACGCGGCAAAGTTGAAAATCGTCCTAAAACAGGTGAGTATGTCCTCCCAGAGAACAGCCACGTATGAATGCTCAGCGTGGCTCTATAGTAAAGCGGCAGAGCCGAACTCACAATCGCCAAAAAAGAGAAAACATTTAACCAATTGCCAACATTATTAAATGGCTAGCCAAGAAAAGAGCAGGAAAGAAAGAACGAAGAAGAAGAAATGGTAAGACTCATTCGGCCACTTTTCCGGATATGCAGAGCCTACCGTAGCCACAAATTTGCCCACACACGAAGATAATCAAGAAGAAACGCCATCCTCACCACAACGCATGAGGCAGGTGGACCACGAAGGGAAACAAAATTGACAACTAGAGACGAATCTAGAAGAAGGGAAGCCCATTGCTCAATGGAAGGATCAATAACAGCATTCAGAGACAAAGAATGACTCGAACAGTGCAGGACAAGAGCGGTCAACCTCAATAGGAGAGGCCTTCTTCGGCGGTGGACCTAAATTGGATGTTGATGACACCCTAAAATACGGTCGTCATAACGCTCTTGAAGAAATCCGAGAAACCACCCTCCTAACACTAAGAGAGGGGGTTGGGGAAAGAAAACAAAATCGGGACGGGCCATCGTATGGAAAACAGACTACCACTCTGAAAAGAAGCGACTGCGCACCATGACAGACATGTCACCATTCCAGCGACTTTGCATAATATGAAAAACATGGATTAAAACCTACACAATAACATGCGATATGGCAGGATCAAGTTCATTTGAGGAACGTTCCAAAATTGTGAGAACTCAATCTATACCGACTCTGGTATCTACGAAACTACTACGAGGCAGCAATTGCCGTAGTTGACTACTTAGGTCTTCTGCGTGCATTGGCCCTTCTGCGTTCAGGAACAAAGAAACAAAAGTTGGAGACATCTCCGCAATCCGACAATCGTAATTATCGAATAGAAGCTTAAACATCATTACAGACTCTCAAAGACCATCGAAGTGTTTTCTGCATGCATAATATACCTAAACACTTCGGTAAGATGCTCCCTTCCATAATTGGAAAAGTTAACGTCTCCTGCACAACCGCGCACAAAGGCCTAGAAGAGAACGACGCAGCAATCAAGAGGCAAACAAACCCACATACCGTGCTGCTTGGAACACGCCAGCACTCCAAGAAAATTTCCGGCACTTTCCCGAGGGGAGAATGTGAAAAGTGCGAATGCACGAGTTGAATTTGCGCGGTTCGGTAATGTTCGCGAAAGAGAGATCACACACACAACACACACAACTACCAAGAAAGAAGATGCATTTATTCACAGACACCTATTTGTGTAATCGTTGTACTTGATCTGCTAGAGCGAACTCAGCTTTGAAATTTGAGTGTCAGTACTCCTTTAAGCGGGTGCATTAGCCCTTCTCACGCCCGATTACTGGCCAATCCCCCACGTGGGTATGTGCCATGTCAGCGGCCAGGCACCGGCCGCGCGCCCATCTCCCCCCGTGCAGAGGAAGACGGGAAGCGCGCGCACCCGCAGCTGTTGCTATGTGGACAGACGGCGGCGCCGGAATTCAGGGTCGCGCTAAAGTGCATTCGCACTTAAAAACGCCAAGAACGTTTCTTCATTCTACGCCTAGGAACAGGATTTTTCCCCTTGCTCAAGTGGGTCTCAAACTCTGTGGAGGACAAACTAACACAATTATCTAAGAATCTATGTTGCCGAAGATGTTCACTGGGAACATCACGCATTAACTTAAAGCTCAGCTAAAATCGGGGGAAACATCTACACTCTTCCACGCAACCTTTGCTCTGTTGTAAGGGTATGCTCAAGGGAGAACCACTCGGACATTACATATTCAACTTCTACCATGACTTGGGGGGCAGCGTTTACTAGCTCGTGACCTCAAAATCAGCGTGAACTGATGAGAGGGCAAGGGAAGTCCCTGCGGCATACGGCACCCCACACTTAAGGTTCCACCCGTGAGCTCCCTACCATTGCTTTGCCCTCCTTCCTGGACCTTTTTCTTTCTGTACCAGAGCACCTTCTCCCTCTCTCTCTCTCCGCAAAAAGCGAAGGGGTTCAGTCCGGCATATGCATCAGATCATGAACACTTTAAGACACTGGCATTAACACCTTCAAAATGACATGCCGCAGCCGCAACCTTTCATGCTCGCATCTCAAGCCACAGAAGCGCAGAGGGCCTTTGTCTATCCTGGAACATGGCGAATAAAAGCCCTCGCTGCTAGTCTTTCTCTCTTCGCTGACCTTCAGTGCACATGAAGCATAGATCTCAAATGCAGAAACTGCTTCCGAAAATGCTTCCTGGGAGTCGAGGTAACGCTATCGCGCCTTATATCTTAAGACGCAGACGTATATGTCACCTGAACTTATTTTAGGAGAGTACTATCGTTGTTCTGTTGGCGAGACACTTTCCTTTTATAGTGCGCCGTTATGCTGAAGAACAGTTGTGATATCTCGTTACGTACCCGTATTCATTGAACGTTAGAATAACGTAAGATACTTACTCAGAAGGGGCTTTTGAAACTGCAAATGAAAGACATGGACATTTCTTTTGACAAAGCCCGTAGTAATACTTTTTCAGTCTTGACTGACAAAAGGATTTCGTGTAAAATGCACAAAACTCATCATTTCGTAGGGTTATTAATACTTATAATTTTATCCCTGGAATTGAACCGCGGGATTCGCTGCGTAACAAGTTAGGGAGAACAAGAATTCAGTGTCTCTTACAAATAGCAGCACTGTAAGTAGCCGCAAAGGAGTGCTGGTTCGCAGAAAAGTTAGGAAGCACCGACTTTCTATTCATACGCGCAACTCCCTCATGCCTGCAAGGCCGCGTCCTCTTTGTGTAAATTCTAACAAATACCCACACTATAATTATCATGATATCGTACTCATATCAGAGAATTGTCGGTTTTCTCGCGAAAAAGAATAATATAGGCGCTTGTAAGTGCCCTACCACCGTTACCTAGATGTTTTATGGTACGCTAAAATAATTGTGATGCACTGAGTGTACGTCTGCAGTAAATAAGGGCATGGGGCACGCCTTGGGTGTTCTCTGAGGTAGAGTATGAATTTTAAAGCTTGATTTTACACAACGGGGAAAAATATTGCGTGTGTGTTGTGGCCGCAATTTGAGGCTCTTTGAAGCGCGTTCAAGGCTTTCGTACTCTCCTGAAATGTCTAACGGTAGTGGACAGCTTGAAAGTAGCGTGGAAGATGGCGCACACTGTTTATGAGACATGGTAAAGTACCCAGTTTATGAAGTGATTGGCAGATTTTTACGAAGAGCATAATGTAATATCTGCAATGCACAATCAACGGAGGTGTTACGAAGCACGCTGATTGGTCGCCCGTTGTGGTAGAAAAACTGCGTGTGCCATAGAGGAACAGCGTCGCTAGAACCTTCCCTGGAAGCTTCAACTGCCTGTCAAATTTAGTCTTTCTTCGAACAGTGAGAATTTATTATACGTACTTCGTACAGTGTATCCAAGTTGCGCAGACACAGGCATTTTGATTATTGCCCTAGCAACACTAGTCAAACAAGTCTAAAACTGACATGACATAAGCCTTAGCACTTCCTCTACGGCGTCCAAAGGTACAATGCCACAGGGGTACCTTGAGAGCCCAGAAAAACAAACCTACGTATAAGGGCTGGGAACTCCACCTAGAAACTGGTAAAAACGGTGATATTCATGGTACAAAAAGAAAGGAAGCTCACACTAATACCTAAAACTTGACGGTAGCGAAGCTGTACACAACAGCAGCGACTTTCCTTTATTATGCCTCGCGGCGCTGTTTAAGCCTCGCCGCTATACGAGGGACCACTGCTGCATGTTCGTCTTAAAGGAGGCTTAAAGGGTCCATGCAGACAAAACACAAGTTTGGTTCATTCGAAAGATTGCCTCGTTAGAACCATACTGGCACTACTTTTAACGCACACTCTGCTCAAATAAGCTATATAATGAGGTAAAAATGGGAATGGCCACGCGACCCACTGGCTCATTTCCCGCAACAGAACCTATGATGTCATATGTCCAGCTGTGCGATTCGCTAAGGCCCGTAAAAGCAAACGCAAATTAGGCAGGGCTTATAAGCTTGCCCAAAGAGCTATTTGCACTCAAATGTAGAGCATATTCCTTTTACAAAAAGTGGGAATGGTGGGGTAAACAGTGAAATTTATGTAAATACACGTAAACATAGAAGTACCGATGCGAACTGCTGTTGGTATACGGGCAGCACTATGCTTGTTTTAGCTGCACAGCAGTACGCCGCTTTGGAGTTGTCTTACACGACACTGGCGGATTGGCGTAAGTGACGTTATCTTAAGTGACCCTCTTTGTCGAGCATACCCCATGTTTTACGAAACAATTACTTTCTATCGCAATGAAACAAGCCAGGTTGAAATACGGTCAAAAACAAAGCAACGGTGTACAACGGTGGTAGGCTATTCTTTGCCTGGAAATTTCTTATTTCCTCTCTCCCTCGATTGAATGGCCTTCTCCTGCTTCTACTTGCGTCTCTCGGAGTCCATTCTGTTGCCATCGTGGTCCCCCTGTTGTCATTTGTCGTCGGCTACATGTCCAAACACAAGTCTTTCTTTTTCCTAATTTGCAATATTATATTTTCCGCTCGAGTTTTTTACCTTATCCCGGTTGCGCGTGTCCTGTTCCTAATCATTACTCCTATGCATCTCACGATAGGCGAATTTAAGTTTGCTTTCTAGTTGTTTAGTAAAGCGCCAAGGTTCCACTCCGAATGTCATTCATGGCAGGATGCATTGATTCAATAACTTTCTTTTTGGCATACAGCTAGCTTACTTTTAATTAGTTGAGAGTGCTTGGCGTGTGCACCCCAACCCATTCCTATTCTGTACCAGATTTCTTTGCTCGTCGGTAGTCGCCCTCTCTATTTTACTTTGATACCTCGTAATTCGTTTTCAGTTTTTACAATTACTTCGCTTTGTCTTCCTACTTTACTTTCACCCCTCTCAACTTAGCTTTGTTCCAGTTAACTAACTTTGCTTCATCGTAAGTCATTCTGGCTCATAATAATTCACTTTGATCCCCCTATTCCGCTGTGCCACTATTTTTAATTCACTTTGGGATCTACTCACGTGCAGTCATGGTTTTGCCCGCGGTAATTGCCTTTAATTGCTCGCTGGAAGCGTCCAGGTGGAGGCGTCCAGACGAGCGGATGTACCTCAACGAATTTCAAGGTCAACTAAACGACAAGATGCACGTTGTTTGCTTAGACTCTTTGCACGCCATTGGAGCGATCGACGTAGTGTTCATATCCTTCTCCTGCCTTCCGCAAGTTCCTCGCGTTCCTAAAAATACTGAGAGTAAACATACTGCACTCAGACCCTCCGATTTCGCCAGATGCGCTCGCCTTACCTGCAGTTCACTGTGTTTTCGGGAATCCGGGTCTTTAGGAAAGGTTAGTAATTCTCCTCTCGAACCCAATGGAGCCATTCCATTTCCAGAAATGCAGAAGTGGTCCAACGACTGGGAGAATGCCTAGTAATCACGACGTGCCCTCAGGAATGACGGCCACCGGTCCGCACTTTATTTCTTTCCCTCCGCCCTTCGCACCCTCTTGTTTAACAGCGGTGCCCATTATAATTGCTCTCGGATGAAGGCGGCATTGCAATCGGCCCGCGAGTAGAGGTGAGTGGTTGAATAAAACAAGAAAGCGTTAAGAAAAGTTTTTAAATGCGGAGCATTTCTTAGGCTCGCGATGTCACTCGTCCGATTGTTGTCGGCGCCGTCCACACGCTCACTGCGCACTGCGCTTCGCGTCGAGGCGCAGGTGCTCGTCTCTCCCCCGTACCCTCCTCGCTCTCAACAACAGGTGCGGCGGTGCGGGGAGAGCGCGTGTACCCCGTGCGCTCCGCGCTCTCAACAACAGCTGCTGCGGTGCGGGGGGTGCGCGTCTGTGCGCGCATTCGTCGTAGCTACCCATGCGCTGCGTCGCACTCAACAGTAACGCGGCGGGCGTGTAGACGTTGATAACGGCGTGGTGGGTGCGTGAAAAGTTTCGCGCGCTTGTGTACGGAAGTGTGCGCATGCGCGTCCTCTCCCCCGTACTCCTCTCCCTCGAGAACGCGGGCGGTGTGTAATATAGCGGCGGAGCGCGCGTTCGGAGTTCAGTCAGAGGGCGTCTTTGCTTGGCTTTCGCTTGACTTGACGCTTTGCTTGACGCACCAAGCAATAAAGACAGACTTTAACTTTACACTCCTTGCCTTCACTTCTCCTTCATTCAATAATAGAGAATAATAAAGACGAAATAACAATTAAGCATTCTCAAACCATACCCAATTACGCAACATTCACGCGATACCCCCACCACTCTGCGACCGGCATTTACTCGAGTTCCCCCCGTGGGAAGATGCAGGCGAATTTTTTTTTTTAATTTTTTTTCAACCAGGGAAAAGTTCAAACAAAACAAACACAGCTTCTCTTGAAAAATTTTTTGTGATGCGACTAATCTGCAGCGAGGTAAACGCTTTCTTAAATCAGTGAATTGACGTTAAATCGTGCGCAGATTTTGAAAGTGGAAGCTGTGCCGGAACTTGTGTGATGCAGCATGAAGCCCATTTATTTTCTCTTGAGTGTAAACGAAACAATTCACCGGGCACTTCCGTTTTTCAAGTGATTTGAAGGAGAAAGCCAGCGATTATCGAAGGATTCCTCACCGCTGCATCGGGCTTGCGGGGACGTCGCGTTCACCTCTCATGTGGCACAATAGGTGACCGGTAAAAAGCGCAGAGGCTCATGGGTACGTCGTCTGCACCCGCCACTTCCGGTTCGAGAGCTCTCCTGGCCTCCCGTACGCCGACGAATTTCATATGTGTGTGCGTGTTGTTTGTTTGTCACGGAGTGCTTACCTTTCAGAGAAGAACCTAGTAGTATTAATCGTTGTTATTCATTGAATGCGCGATGCATGAGCAATGTTTTTTAGTGTAAACAGATAAACAACACGCACACATGCGAGTGAAATCCACCGGCGTAACGGGACGCCAGGGAGCTCGCAAACCGGAAGTGGCGGAAGCAGAAATGTACCCATGAGCCATTGCGTTGTTACCGGTCACCTCTTGTTCCATCCCGTAACGTACAGGGTTTCTTGCTGTAGTTTACCACCTCACTTGGCTGCGGCTCTGGCAACCCGGGTTCAAATCCCATTCTAACTCAGACATATTTCTATGTTTAGGTCGTTTACTATTTTTCTTACAGCGGCTGTAATTTGGTTTTATTCGTGCAGTCGCCGGCAACAACGGCCACTTTGTAGCGTTTCATAATGAGACATCTAAAGCTTTCGCCTTAGAAGTGTGTGGATTTTTATAGATTTGTGCAGGATCGGCTATTGTTCAATTTTCATATTTTTCTGGAAAGAAACGTGAAAAACCTTTTTTTCACGCCACTCAAAATATCATGAAATATTACATATCTACCCCCGAGAAGCCTATTTAGATGACGTTCGTCTTGGCTATTTAAATGTTAATAGTTTAATCTGTCTGTCTGTCTGTCCGTCTGTCCGTCTGTATGTATGTATGTATGTATGTATGTATGTATGTATGTATGTATGTATGTATGTATGTATGTATGTATGTATGTATGTATGTATGTATGTATGTATTTGTATTATTGTAGTTATGTTCTGCCTGCCTTGCCTCCTGCCTGCCTGCCTGCCTGCCTGCCTGCCTGTCTGTTGATAACCACTTCCATCGGGCACAGACAAGGGACGAAGAAAGAAGCAACCGTAAGAGCACTGGGCGAGACGGTCTGTTTTGTTCACGTCCGTCCATCTGCCTTCCCTTGAATCAACCACATGTCGCCCGCCGCAGGCGAGGAAGGACGCACAGTGCGAGTTGCTGCAATGTGCCCTCACCTCCTCTTTCGCCACATCTATGTCCAACATTGTGCCATCTTTCTGACTCGCCAATCTCTCACCTTCAACCACAGGAATACGCTTACGGCCACTTGACTTAAATAAGACTCCTAGTTTTCTGCCTAATTATAATATTACAGAAACCCCCCATCTAGCATTTTAATTGCGCCCTCATTCTTTCTGCCCATATCTAATAGAAGTGGTGTGCTAAGCACAATGTAATTTTATTACCAAGATGACTTAATAATCGATATCGCTAGGTAAAAGGCGTCTTTACGAAAGTTTCATCAAATTTTCACTTCTGCAACATGAACATCCTGCCCCTTAAGCTAGGCCCAAACGCTCCTCAAGCCGCTATCGTTTGAGGAAACTATTGAACTGATAAACCAATGTACCACCCTCATAGTTCTCACAACCACGCACACCTAACGACGTTAACTCCACTGTCAAAACACGTTTTTCTCCCGAAAAAATGGAATTTCACTTGCAAAAGCACGTTGTCCCCGCGGAGCTAACTCCGCATGCAGAAGCTAAAGCGTAATGCAAATGCCTCCATCGTGATAACCAGGAGGGGGGTGCGAGGGGTTGGTTATACAGAGAAAAGAGGTAGTTGGGTGGCAGAGCTGGCAGACGCAAATCGCCCGTTGACGCCAGAGGGAGAGAATCTTTATGACGTCACTTCATCGAAGCACGCAGATACACGGCCGAACTTTTTATTCTGGAAAATCTCGATTTTCAAGCCCTTAAAAAAAAAACTGCGCGAAGTCCGAAACAGCCGAGACGATGCAGACACAGGGCTTCTGTTTGATATTTTTTCAGCTCTTAATCATTTAACGATGTACGAATTTCCCCAACTTACACATAACAGGAACCAGCAATGGGCGAAATTTAACTTTCGCCAGTCTAGGTAACCTTTAGGAAAATGCTGCAGCAAGAAATTCTGACTTGGAGGTAACAAGATAGCAAGACCTAGTGCCCTTGCACTTTTCCGAACTCATAATGTTTGAAGCAACTGTTCAACTTTCCGGCTACAAGTAGACAATATAATATAAAATTGTTCTGGTTTAACGTTTATAAATATCAGTTGTAACGAAAGAACGCAAACAATATGATCACAGTAATTCATGAAAGTTTGCTTTTGCTTGAGATTTCAGCGCCTGCCGTCCAGCTAGCTTTACTCTGTGATTGCATTTATCTTTTCGCTCACACCGGGGCATCATAATTGACCTCATAAATTCACCGTGAATTGCGAATTCGCCGGAAGCCTTGTCTGACTGGCTTCCATTTTTGTCACGCGCATTCGGCTGACAAAGCGGCTGGGTGTGTTTTCGTCATTTTGACGTTGCATGACATTTACTGGCCCCAACTTAAAGTTTGCTTTTTTTCTTTCTACTGAAAGCGCCAAATTCTTGGCCGGGAATGAAAAACTAGACGGAATACAGCAGGCATGACAACGTAGGCCTGGCTTTGCTATTCAACAACAATACGGCTTCTAGGTCACACCATCTGTGTGAATGGCTCAGAAGAGTGAATATTAAGAGTTCGCGGGAACGTTTACGTGACACATGGGCAACTTCAGCCTGTGAAAGTAGACGATGTTACGTAACACCTTGTGGCGGCGGCTGCCGTCGCCGTGAAATAGGGCAATACTTTCCCCGACAATCGGCGCTGACGAATTCCCGTGAATTTGCAGAAGGCGCAGTTTTGCACGACGCGCGGTTTAAACTTGTTTTCTAGCGGAAGAAATAACAGTTTTGACTGTTTCCAAGTCAGCGATAACGGAGCATCAAAATAACACCCTGCATTTCGTTTTTCTGTTTGGCAAATAAATCGCTAATATAAATGCTTGGCATAACAGCAACGTAAGAGGGAAGTACCAGCCTCTCCATTACAAAGAACCCTACGCATGGCATTTGCCCACACTCCTCTTAATTAGCTGGTAAGTCACATGATCGAATTCAAGAGGTAAATAGCAAAGAAAGCTGGATTATATTCACTACTGCGTTGATTGAATTCGCGCTTAATGAATGCGTTATTCGGCGGCATCAGTGCTGCATCAGGATTATCGTTTCGCTGTCCTTAACGAGTCATACAACCGATGTTCACGGTCGTCTTTTTCTGTGGTCACGTTTGGAATAAAAGCAGACGATAGCGTGGCATCGGTGACGGCCGGGAAGGCGAGAACGCTACAAAACTTGCATTAAAGTGTCAAGCTCAACTATGTTGCTAAGAGCAATTGAAAAAAAGATGCGGCAAAAAAGGTTGTGTGGTGTTATCTAGCTTAAACGACGCCTTTCGCTCGCTTTTGTAGCTTCTGGGTGAATGTTATTGGATCGCTTTGTGGTATTGATCACAATTTTAACCTTAGAAATGTGTTGTTGTTTTGTTTGTTTGTTTTATAGACACGGCATATGTTTTAACCTCTCGTATGCGTAATATTTGAAAGCTTGGTTGAGATCTTCATGAGGTAAGCGTCAAGCTACACTGCATGTCGTCATAGCTATGCGTGCAAACGTCCCTGCTTACTTACGTTTTTTACGCAAAAAACACGGTGAATTCGCAGTGAATTTATGAAGTCGAGAATGGGGCCCCTCAAGGGCGAGCGCAGAAAGTCCAGCCGGTGTGCCTGCGATGCCAGGACTGAGGAGCCAAGCGACGCAAGGCTACTGGGAAATGAGCACTTCCGTGTGCGCGCATCGCATGTTTCTCTGGCCTTTTCCTGTAAGCTCAGCGTAGTGTTTTCAGATATTAGTTCTTAAGATCTCATCTAATCATGTGGTTAGCTTGCTTTGAACCGCACGCACCGACGGTTAAGCAGCCGCTGAGCTATAAGAAGCCGACTCAGCAGCCGTTTCCCCCTCGTTTAGTTACGTGGTATTACAGCGGCTAAGCTCCGGCATAGCGAAGCGATATGAAAGAAGCAGGTAGCGTGCCAGCTGCTGAATGTCATTGCGACGCGATGAATGGCCTTGAAAGATGCAGAGTAGTAGTGCTTTCGCTCGAACATTAACGCCACTCGCTGAAGGCTAAAGCACTTAGCAGCGTTTTTCGAAAGTGGCTAATTAAACGTGGCTAATTAAATAACTAAACTAAATAATTAAATAAATGAACAATTAAATAACGTGGCTAATTAAACAGCATTGTAAGTTTACTTACTTCCACGTATGCCGGAGGGTGAATCTAATGGTGGAAACGAGAGAAAAAAAATCGAGTATTACGGATTTTCTTTGCTGACACCTACTTGCGAAACGTCGCTTTTTACACCTTGAGTGAATAAGTGGCAGCTCCAGTGGTACAGGTTGCGAAGGCTGTTGAATGGATTCGAGTCACTCTACACGACAAGCCCCTAGCATCGTACTTGTCTTCAACTTGTTTCCGAACTCACATTCCGGTGTCGTGAATGTAGAAGAACGGAGATTGCGCGGTTCCGGCAGAGACGTTCCTACGTCATACATATAGGCTGGCCGAAATCTACTTCAAAATACATTTTATTAATCTTTCCAACTAATGTGAAAAACTAAATAAACTATGTGCACGATGTGAGATTGCAGTGACTGGCTGGTCCCTATGACCATCTTCCTGATGTACGTGTAACACTTGAAACTAGCGACGAACCCAGAGTATTCGATTGAACATGTGTACTTTACCCCATATTTTTTCTACGGATGTACAATTTTTCCTAACAAGCACGGAGCCTTCCGAGTAGAGTTTGTCCTTACATTAACCAAAGCTGTGGAATTGTACACCACACAGCTCGTGACAGGAATCTATGGATGCCGCGTGTGTGTTTCAGCCTCGGTGCATTCGTTTGAAAGAAGAATTTCTACACGACAGCCCGCTATTGTGGGGCGCACAACTTTGAAAGCGCCTACCCCTGCATCTCAAATGTGTCACAAAAGAGTCGAAAACAACGGCCAGTGCATTAGTGTTTTCGGAAGTGTTTTTATGCATAAAGTAACATCCTTGCCTCAGTATCCGTGCAGCAAAACGGTGCGGTGTACGCCACATACGAGGCGCAAACGCTTATTTGTAGCTCGACTATAATATCACAACCTACATAACTCGACATGCTAGGGGAAGTTTTCTTTCAGTGACCTCTAGATGACCTTTCCCTGTGGTCTCTTGCCAATTTCTTCTCAATCCTCGCAATTGTTTACATGCAGGCTACTATCCATAATCGATTCAATTTTTATCTGCCGTGGTAATCGTTTCGTCGCCGGCATTGAAATGGAACGACGTATTAGCAGCGTTTCGTGTTTTCGGGGGGGGGGGGGGTGGGGGATATTGTACCGCGTAGTTTACTCAGAAAGACAAAATGTGCCAGCAATTCCCTTTATTTCTTAAGCTTCTAAGATGAAGTTACACGCCAGCTCCAAATTATCTCAAAAATTAGAATGTGTACTTAGCCGCATGGATCTCGTTTGAGCCACCTCTTCGCAGCTACCAATATTTTAACGTTGGTTAAAACTCGACCGTTCAACAGAAACGCAAGTTGCTTCAAGGAAAAACGCCCTTGGCGTGTCGCCCCATTAATGGCATAGGGTGAACCATTTCAAGCTTGCGCTGAATTACTTTGTGTTTGTAAACAGGTACATTTGGTGCGAGGGAGAATTCAGGGGCATTCTTACAGGCTATTGCAGGAGAGTAAAAAGATTGCGGAACAGGCATGTTGGAGTAGCAAATTTTTGTGTATACTCACGGGACACTGTATACTCCGATACTCCAGACCCGTCTGAAAAGAAAACGCATAAAACTTAGTGATGGTGATGAGCGTCACAACTCATGCATTGTGTGTAAAACCTGGTTGAAACTGAAAACGGGGGTCTTTTTTTTTTCAATACCCTTTCTAGGAATTCCCTGCCTTCATCTGCTACACGTTACGTTTTCCAGCTTCCGGCAAGCCGCTTATGCAATACCGTTGTGTAACTACGTCAATTCTGCAATAGTACTTAGCCTCAACTGCATGGTGATATC
The DNA here is from genome assembly GCA_013339765.2 of Haemaphysalis longicornis. Classification (NCBI taxonomy): domain Eukaryota; kingdom Metazoa; phylum Arthropoda; class Arachnida; order Ixodida; family Ixodidae; genus Haemaphysalis; species Haemaphysalis longicornis. The sequence goes on from JABSTR010003720.1 coordinate 13,380, forward strand.
TCTTAACACATTTCAGGGGGATTTCTAGAAAAGCTTCAACGGCGTACAACCTTTTCTTTAGGATATCACAACACATAGGGTGTACGAAGGATTACAGAAGGCGTACAAACAGAGGGTGTACAACATCCCACTATGTATTCGTATGTATGCAGTTAGGATGACGCTAAAATAAAATTGCGGTTGCTGCTATACTGCTGAAGTAAATGCTTGCCACAGATCCCTTTCTGCCAACTGTAAACGACAACAAAGTTCATTTTTCTGTGGCGTACCTTCGTCGCGTCCCAAAATGCAAATTATATACAACCTCTCCATCGCCGCGCTCCATGCTACTTTTTTTTTATTTTACTCTATAATACCTGTATGGAAAAAAGTTAGTAGTCTCGAACGCATAGTGGGTAGAGCTGAGGTTTAGGGCCCCCTGTCGTATTCTCCTGTGCTCTCAGAACTTCGGCTCCGATTGTCACTTACTATTTCAACAGGTGCTAGAAGAAGCTACTGAATTATAAAATGTACCCGCTCAAAACTCAAACTACAATGAAAAAAAAACCGTTGTTTGAAAGTGCGGGTTCTTCGAAGACAGGCATCCTCTGGTAAGAGTGAAATACTGACACGGGAGTGCTATAATAAATTAACCGTCACTGTCATCCTTCACTGTGCTTTCAAGCAATAAGACGGCTAAACCCGTCACGAGAATGGAACGATGTCCAAATACTTATCGCGGTAGTCGTTGCCAGTTTATGCTGTCAATCTGTTACGCTCTCAGGTACTTTGCCATAGACAAACGAACCGAACAGTTCATGCCAGCACTGTTGTAGGCTGGTGAAAAGAAGCACAGAGGTTTATAAAGAAGAAACTGGAACTGTGTGGTAGCCAGTTTGCTTCGTCACGTGCAGTGACTGACTGTTTAATGATGACTCGATGGTGTATTGAGCGAGCATTAAATGCAACTGGTTGTCAGATGTCAACAGGGTGAGGCGTCAGGTGTTCGGTATTTCTTTGTGGTTGCACATAATCCACACCGGCAGGCCGCCACGGTTTATCGAATGAAAGGCTCATAGTGTGAAGTCCACTGTCGTTCAGACCTACAACCATTATTTCAAAAATGAGGCAAACGTTTGCCATGACCATACGGGAAACATAGTTTCCATGACACGAAGTTGCACCGCTATTTCTTGTAGTACGACTTTTAACCTTGAGAGTCGCCAGACGGGTGAGTACTCCGACACGCCTACAGTTCGTGTTCTATATAGGGTCAAGATTCGTGAGCTAGCAATGTGCCTTGCCTCATAATTTGGTTCATTAGCTTGCGGTAGTTCCAAGGAGGTGGTTAAGGGTATTGATAACTGAGTGATTGCTATAATGCTCTTCGTTTTAATCATAGAACTTTTTCGGACGTCCGGTTATCTCTGTATAGTGTACTAGCGGTTGTGTGCGGCAATGCTCTGGTAGGCAAGTATATACGATCGGGTATCACAGAAATGATTTATTCGGTTCTTTTTGTAATTAGTCATTGTGAATTTGTACAAAGTTAAACATTCATATACTAAAGCGTGAAGACGGGCTAGTTGGTTCATACTGAAGGCAAAAAACAGCGCAAAAAAGCGGCACGGAAGATGAGAAAGAGAAAAACACGGGCGCTGAGTGTGTTTGTCTCTTTCTCGTCTTCCGTGCAGTGTGTTTGTCTCTTTCTCGTCTTCCGTGCCGTTTCTTTTTGCGCTATTTCTTGCCTTAAACATTCCTGCCCTTGTGAACACATGGTCTGCTGCTGGAGAAGTTGTGGTTTAGAAAACGGCTTTTCTTTTATTTTATGATATTTTATGATATGTTATGATATTTTATGATATTTTATGATATGATATGGTAGCTCCGTTCGACGCATACCCAAAAGGACAGCTCCGATTTCCGCTTCTCGGAACAACAATTGCGGCCTTCGTGTCTTCATACAACCGAGCATCGTTGTAGACTCTTTGCGTGCTTAGGGACTTCCCTCAAGGAATTTGATACCTCTTGTAGCTTGCCGTTTGTAAGTATGGATCCATGTTTTCCGGTAGGGCGACAATATTTAAGAGAGTATCTGGATTGCTTCGCATCTCCATAGTGTCGTACCACAGGCTCCTTCCGCATTATGGTCCTCAGATTTGTGTTTCCCAGGTTCTCCCTTTCTACTGGGAGCATGGCTTCTCTGAACGCATCAAAAGTGTTATAAAGCCCAATTCTCTTACCCTTTCGCAGCCTGTGAAAATTAAAATGTTAAGGGCTGTCTTGACGTGATAGTGTTTAGTGACGTGATCATGCCTTCCAACATGAGAAAAATTACCCGCTGAAGCGCGATGGGCCAGCTGGTGACCTCAGGATCGGCTATGCCCACAGGCTGCACCGCTAGGCTGTCAGGGCTTACGAAATGTAAGGCTGGTGGTGTGATGGGTGCTGTCACCCCGACCTACCCCCATTATTTTAAGGCTGACACGAAAGTTTAAAGACATTATTTCATTGACGCTACTTTGCAACACCAGTTTCACACGGCTAGAGTTTAAAATCGAGAGCGGTTACCCCGGAGACTACTGCCATTATATGCCTAAAGATCGTGTTGTAGGGGTAACGTTTCTGTACAGTTTATGCGTCTTCCATCAAAATCCCGTCCACTGCCTTTAGATAGTTACAAGTGGGTGGTTGAGGGTATCAATAACTCCCTTACTGTTGTAATTCGCTTTATCCTAATTAATCCCGTTTTCGGACGTCCGTGAATATCCGAATAGCTGTAGAGTTCAGTGTGTATAGTCGCATAGTGTATTTATCATCGCTGCCTACCACGCGGAAGTATTTCACTAAATCTGCCACTCTTGAACAGCACGCTTACGCACCACCATGAAAACATGTTGAAGTAAGTTAATGAAAATAATAAATTGAATCACGCATCCAAATTCATGCTCGCACATCTGGTTTGTTTGGGAGTCCGCATTTAGCACGGCTGCTGCGCTACCGAGAACTTGAACTCTTGAAGAGCTTCAGGTTGAGTGCAAATGTTCCCCGCAGAAATCGCGTTTCGGTGACAAGTGGGCTTGCCACACTTGGCGCAAATTATTGAAGACACACACGAAACCGCACTTATGCGGTCGATGTTTTTCGTACCACGCGTTTGCGCACGCTTCTTCAAAACAGGCAAATGGTAACAAAAGAACTTCAATGCTAAACACTAGGAAAAACAAAATTACGCCCATCTTCCCGCAAGGGAATCCTTGTGGGATGCGACGCATCGGGGGGTTCAATTGGTGTTTCCATTGGGTTGATTCTCTAAATCGAGTGAAACGTGTTGTGAACGCGTACGATGCATTTCCATCACATGCGGGTGTTCTCATACGCGGGAAGATGGGCGTATGATATTGGATTGTGTCAGCCCACTCACTGAAGGGACCGTCGCTTCCATCACGTCTTCATCAGAATAATCAAGTCAAGCACGACGTAGTCAAGCACGAAGTAGTCAAAGCAAGGTCACGTCAGTGCGAGAGCGAGCGCTTGACTGAACCGCCGCGGCGCGATACCCGCTTTATATTCACAGCGATTGAAGGAGAGGAGACAACGGAGGGGAGTCGCGCATGCGCGCACCTGCGCGCACCTGCGCGCACCGGAGCAGTTGTTAACGCAGCGAAGCGCGCGCCAAACAAGCGCGCCAGCTGTGGTATGCTAATGAGCCGGAGTTAGAGTGTTGCACACAGCTGTGGGAGAGAACAACGGAGGAGGGATGCGGACGGACGCCGCGACGACGACGCAGAAGGGACAAGCCCGAGAGCAAGAGATGCGTCGCATCTAATCAATTTTCCAGAAATTTATTTTTACAGAACTGCCCCTGAGCACGAAAAGCGGTAATTTATACCAACATACACCTCTTTGTAGCTGCTCGCAGCTGCCATGTTCCCTCGCATCTTCTAACAGCTTATCTGGTTGCAGTTCATTTTAACTGAGCGTCATCGGCGTCTCTTCGTACACGTTTTCCTCATGCGCGTCGCATGCACCAGGTTAATCCTCATGTACCAGGTTAATTCTGCCACTTCGAATCTTGGTTTCATATTTCCGCGCATGTCCTGTAAGTAAACTTCCAGAATTCATTTAGATAAAATAACTTTCAACATTTACATATTTCTTTTATTACGTACTCTTAGGCACCAAGGGCAATGCAGTTACTACACACTGCAATTACATTACTGCAAAGTACAATAAATACTTACCCCCATAATATGAATCTTGAAGAAGAAACAAGCACGTCAGATAAGAGAACCACCGATGAATTTTTTTCGCACAGTGGTTCTCAAGGTACACATTACCAAAGGGCCCAGACTTCTCCCAAATTGAACACACAGACAGTGACTACCCGGCGCGGAGACCACCTTAAAGGGGCCATGCAGACAAATTACAAGTTTGGTTCATTCGAAAGATTGCCTCGTTAGAATCATACTGACGCCACTTGTACTGTACAAGTACAAAAAAATGACCATGCGACCCAGTAGCTAATTTCCTGCAATAGAACCTATGACGTCATATTCCCAGCTGTGCGATTGGCTGAGGCCAGAAAAAAGCAAACGGAAATTAGGCAGGACTTACAAGCTTGCCGAACAAGCTATTTGCGCTAAAATGTAATCCATATTCATTTTACAAAAGTAACAATGGTGGGGTAAACAATGAAAGTTACGAAAATACAAGAAAACAGAAGTACCGATGCGCATTGCTATTAGTACTGGGCGCCCTACGCTCGTTTTATCTGCACAGCAGTACGCCGCTTTGGAGTTGTCATACGCGACACTGGCCGAGTGGCCTGAGCGACATTGTCTTACGTGACCCTGCTTGTCGAGCATACACCATGTTTCCCGAAACTATTACTTCCTGCCAAAACAAAAAAAACCTTGATTGTGGTAGAAATAAAAAAAACGACTAGGCTCTGACCCTAAAGAAAGAAAAACATCCCCCTCACGAGGGGCACGATCAAATGCACAGCATTTCCGAGGGGGTGCGCCGGCAAGTCGTATCTCTCGATCGCGGGACCCGTGTCGCCATCTTTCGGAGGCGCGGGACAACTTGTGGCGCTTTCGAAACAAACCAGAAATGAGTGAAGGATATAAGGCGCGTTCGGTGCATCGAAACTTCTGTGTCGGTTTCGTGGCTCAGTCGGAAGTGCGCCGGGCACCTTGCGTTCCGCCCGCGGCGTCATGGGTTCGAAACCGGGGCGCCGGAAACTGTTATTTCTTTTATAGTGTAGTGGCCTGGCTGCGGACTACGACAAGGCGCGCCTGCGGACTACGACAAGGCACGCCAACGCCGCGTGACATTGTGAGTTACTAAAATGCTATGCATTTAAAACAAGCGAGGCGCCAATACGGGGAGCAACAAAGCAACGGCAAACAACAGTCCGCGGCTCAGTATGGTAGCGCCATCTAAGAGGACTGACGGCAAGCAAGGCTGCAGAGCCTAATGACGCACTGGACGTTCGTTGGAATACCCGCCCTTGTGACTTGATGGCAGACATCACAAAAGCACACGATTTGACGGGAGAATCAAAATTTTGGCCTAAGTGTATTAACTTCTCAGTGAATACGGCCTCGTTTGCTTCCGTACAAGCGCTAAAAAAACGAAATTTTTGGGATAAAACAAACTTGTATTTTATCTGAATGACTCTTTTAGGTCCCCGTTGGAAGCTGGTCAACCCCCTGAAAGGTTGAACACAACTGCCCGGCTAATGACAACAGTCTTAATTTGATTACTGCAGATGGCGAGACCACACACAAACGCCAAAGAGGTGTACATGTGACCGACAGGGTTTTATTCACAAGGACTTTAGAGCTGGCAGCCTCGTATTGAAGACACTTCATTTACCTCCACCGGTTGCCGTCGGCGAGATCTCACCCCACATAGCGGGTCCGCTTGCCGGCCCGAATAAATATACCGAGCTCTTGGCAAATAGATTCCCTTATGCTACGCAGTATCAAAAGGACACATTGCCGGTTAGAAATCAGCGCAAAAAAAGGAATCTCCCAGAGAACGATGAAGGCCCTGGTAACGAAGTTGTCCTTCCTACATGCGTGTCAGCGTAAACTGTAAAAAAGGCCCTGAACTTTTGGCGCATCGCAGTAAATATGGCTTAAAGTTTCTGCTTTTTATTGCTAGTTCTTTCAAGTGGCTTTCAAAAGCATTTATTCAATCAACTCAAAGAAGCCATCCAACAGCACGACATCGATTGCACAGGCATCGTTCGATCTCGCAGGCAACGCCGGGAACAGGAAAAAGAAAAACTTTTTGAACGAGTTTGTAATTTATTTGATGGGCATAGCGCAGTTATTTTATTCTGAGGTGCTCTCACTGCCTATTGTAAGTTGTGAATGTTCTTGTTGACTACATTCTAAAATATTTCATGACTGGAAAAAAACTTAATAAAGCCTTGCAAAGGCACAGTGAAGGTAAAACTAAAGTTCAAAAATATACTTTTCAGTGTGCTGCGTTCTAGTTTCGTTTCTATATTACTCGCTTTTACAATGCACAGCCGTGAGGAAGTTTAGTTCTGTCATTTTGCCTGAACCACCGGTTCGAGAGTTAGTGTCCGCGCCCAACCAACACAGCTTGAATAAAGCTTGTACCTTTTGGTGAATGTGTACAATTGCAGCTGCAGGGACGTGGGACAAAATATTACCAACAACTGCTTTATTGTGCCAATGTATGGACGTGGGACAAAATATTACCAACAACTGCTTTATTGTGCCAATGTGCTCTGATATTTCATTTAACGCGGAGATGCGTCGCTACTGCATACCAAGCAAAACCATTACACTAAATCCAATACCCTCGTACCGTACAGCGTTGGATAAGAGGACGCGTCATAAATCAGAAAGGAGGCAATTGCAGATAAAGTCAGCACTGTTTAAGCTATAGCGATGGCGAACGCGTTTTCATTGAATTGCGAAACGGATACTGTGTGCGCCTCTATGGTTCGCTGCTGACGGTAATGTAGGCTGTTGAGAATCAATTGTGCCATACAGCGCACCGATAAAATATTGCCCCGACACATTCATTGGGTTTGTTTACGTTTTGTTTATGCCGCATGGCTGCGCCGGCTGTGTTATCCGACGGCCAAGGGAAGCGCGTGTTCCATTATTTTCATGAGGGAGAGCATTTTGTAATAACTTCACCAGCCTCAGAATAATCTTCTTTGATCTACAGTGTTCCGGATGTAATTCGACGGTTCGAGCAACACTCGCGCCGAGATATGAATGCCCGCAGAGCAGACGCCGCGATATTCGATTCGCCGACAGTCGCCCGCGCACGTTGCTTTGTTGACTGCTGCTTCACTGCCTGTGTCTTTTAAATGCAGAGCATTTCTTAGCCTCGCCTCTTCCTGCGTCGGACGGGAGTGAACAGCTCCGCGTCCGCAGCAGGTCGCCTCTCCTTCCTCCTCTCTCTCTAGGCAGCAGCTGGGCGCGCATGCGTCGTAGTCAGCCCGTTCGCTCCGTCGCGGTCTCGGCTAACAGGTGCGTGATAGCAGCGCGGAGGGGCGTGAAAGGGCGCGCGCTGCTTGCGCATGCGCGCTCTCCCCCCCGTACTGCACTCCCTCTACTGCGCCCGCTGCAAAAATAAAGCGGCTAGCGGTCGCTCGTGCTTCGGTCACTGCGTTGCTCCTTCCTTCCATGGTTACCGCTCGCTCCACCCTAACGCGACCTTACTCTCCTCTCTCTACCCCAAACCAACACCAAACGCCACTACGACCCAACTACCCACCTAAAGCGACTTTACGCGGGTTAACGACCCCCAATGCTCTGCATTACTCATGTTCCCCTCGCGGGAAGACGCGGGAATTTTTTTTTTAGTTGTTAGGAGCGCCCAAGTTCACTCCAATCAATTCTTCTTCCTTCAAGCCGACTGTGTAATCTTTAGTTTCGTGACAATACGTAGCAAAAGAGTCACTTGGAAAGAAGCACGATCATTCTAGGCAGGGTAGGGACATCGTTTCTACCTGCAATGGTATGCGCCCAGTGTTCATCGTCATCTTCGCCATTTCCCCACTCCGGCCTTTCATTCGCCTTTCACTTGCCAAGACTGAGAGGCTTCACCAACCGCTTTCGCTATCCCTTCATGTCAGTTATTCAAGGAAACATTCTTTGCCACTCACGTAGATGCTGTTTGTTAAATTACTAAACTCAAATACTTCCTGTGTTTACCAATTTGTTTTTTGTTAAATTACCACAATTAAATACTTCCGGTGAACACCTAGTTGCTGCTTGTTGAATTGCCACACTCAAATACTTCCTGTGCTCACCCAGTTTCTGCTTCTTAAAACACCATACTCAAACACTTCCTGTGCTCAGCTGGTGCTACTTGTGTTATTTTACCACACTCAAATGCTTCCCCTGCTACCCCAGATACTACGTGGTAAATTGCCACACTGGAATATTTCCTCTGACCATCCAGATGCCTCTTCTTACATTACCACCGTAAAACGCTTCGTGTGCTCTCCCACTTGCTGCTCTATAAACTACCACCCTCAAATACTTCTTGTGCTCGCTAAGTCGCTGCTTGTCACATTTCCACGCCCAAATACTTCCTGTGCACACATAGTTGCTGACACATAGTTGCTGCTTTTAAATTACTATACTCAAATACTTTCTGTGCTCGTCTTGTAGCTGCTTGTTAAATTATCACACTCCAATACTTCCTGTGCACACACAGTGCTACTTCTGTAATTTTACCACCCTCAAATACTTCCTCTGCTCACATAGTTGCTGCTTGTTAAATTACCCCACTTAATACATCCTGTGCCCTTAGTTGCTGCTCGTAAAATTTCCACACTCAAATACTCCCGATGTGCTTAGAGTACTACTTGTGTAATTTTACCACACTTTAATACTGTCTGTGCTCGCCCAGTTGCCACGTGTTAAATTACCAACTTGATATAGTCTACAAACTAATAAACTACAGGCACATTCTTCATGGCTTAGTTTTCAACTGAGTGAAAGATACGGCGACCCCCGGGCCGCTGGCCGAGACCGAATGAACGCTGGGAATTCTGTCTAAGCGTCGGCAAGTTGTGCTGTAGCCCGGTCAGGCCAAGCCATCTTTTTGTGACGTGCACGAAATTTCAGAAAATCCGCGAGGATACAGACAGGAGGACCGCATTTTTTAATTGACTTTTCTACTGAATGAACTTGCGTAGGCCTAGCGGGAGCGGTCGAAAATGGCATAGAGACTCCAGACTACAATTTGCGCTAGTAATTCCTTAATGTTTACAAATCACTTTCGGTTTTGGTTTCGGTTCTGTGAAATAACATGTTTGGCACCGACGTTATCGCATTGAGATGAGCATTCCCTACATCTCAGTTAATCGCTATACACGTTTTCTGCCTGTTTCGGCTGTGAAATGCGTCAGGTAAGCCTGACAGCATGGCTTGGAATCATAACAATCCCTAGCTGAGGCGTACGCAGCGGATAAACGCCCCTTGCTTCACCGCTGGCGCTCAAATGCGATGTGCCTTTCCGCCCTCTTTGGAGCTTGCCTGACTCGTGCCTATATCGTGAGAGGCGTGTCCGCACCAGGCCAATGTTCGGCTGATTCGGGCCTTTGCCGCGCGAGCACTCTGTGCTTCTATGCAATACCACGCCAATGAGAACTCGCCAGTGCGCCGGTGTCAGTCTGCACCAGTTCTGCGAATTCTCTCGTGGAGAAATAAACGTTAAAGCGCAAAAGTGGTGATTTCAGTGTAGAGACCATTGACAAAAAGCAAAAAATAAATCAAACCTTTTTAAAATAACGCACTATCGGAGATTCCAACTGTGCGAATTTCAATATAAACGCAGTGCTCCAGGCCAGTCGGCCACACGCCAGGGATGCCAGGACCGCAAATAAAAGGTATATGATGTAAAGCCAGTTTACATTTTTCATCAGTTTTAGCGTTTCAGGCAGCTTACTTGATTATTTCTGTATGGCGGTCGTGCAGTAAGCGTCCTCCAAATTCCACAATATTTAATGTCTAGCGACTGCATCCCTGCGACGAAAAGCGTTCGTAGATGTGTGGTCGTGCTGCTGAGCGCTGTGCTAGTTCACCGAGGGCAAAAAAGTGCTTTCTGCCCCCTGGTTTTAAGTTGTACGTTAAAGTTCCGGTTGATTTCAATTCTTAGTATCTATATTAACTTCGCTGACTCTCTGCTCCCGCCTTCAATTGGCCTTAGATTTTCCTACTAGTGTACCAGTCAGCGAAGCGTCGCATGTACGCTTCTGTGGAGCGACTTGGACTTAGAACTTGATATAGTCTACAAACTAATAAACTAAAGGCGCATTCTTCTTGGTTTAGTATTAACTGAGTGAAAGATTTTCGGCGACCCACCGGGCCGCCGGCCGAGACCGACTGAACGCTGGGAATTCCGTCTAAGGGTCGGCAAGTCGTGCTGTAGCCCGGTCAGGTCAAGCCATCTTTTTGTGACGTCCACGAAATTTCAGAAAATCCGCGAGGATGCAGACAGGAGGACCGCATTTTTTAATAGATTTTCCTACTGAATAAACTTGCGTAGGCCCAGCGGGAGCGGTCGAAAAATGGCCTAGAGACTCCAGACTACAATTTGCGCTAGTAATGCCGCAATGTTTACAAATCACTTCACCGTCCCTTTCGTCTTCACACCAATTCACATCCGCAATAAAAGACATAAGGAGAGTCGTTTCAGCGGCCTTTTTGCGTAAGGTGTAGCACCTAGAAGGTTTTTAAACACGAAATTGTTTTATGCCTGTTTACACAAAGATCTTGGTGACGTGATATCCGTCACGGAAGTGACGTTGGAAGTTGGAAGTAGGAAGTTTATTCATCATGGTTCAAACAGACATCACTTATCAGTGGTTGAATGGAAAGGGGTGTGATGAAAAGGTAACTGAATGCCTGACAATGCACCGATCCCAGCCCAGACCACAATAATGACAGCATCAGTATGGTTGTCTAAAGCATGAAACATATATTCAATACAGTGAAATATACTAAGCGAAAATATATAGCGAAGAAAAAAAGATAAGAATAATTACACATCTATAAATGCACTCTTTACATAAAATACAATTTAAAAAGCCTATAAAAACAAAAACGTAGTTGTGAACAGTAGTGAGGAAGTGAAAAATTTACAGTCCGTTTCAGCAAAGGTACACGAGTAGCACATTTCAAAAACAGACATAAAACATATCACGTTTGCAGCGTGAGTAGATAACCGTGTATCTTTTTTTTTTAAATTGCTGATGATTGAGTTTCATTCACTATGGTGGTGGCCATGGTGTTTGAGTTTAAAAACGAAGGAATAAG
>JABSTR010003721.1:0-51284 GCA_013339765.2 Haemaphysalis longicornis
CCATTTGGGTAACAGACTGAATTTTTGGCTGGAGTGAGTGAATGAACAACTTTTGGCCGTATCGGGGATGGCAGAAGAAGGGAGGTAGAATCCTCTTCAGTAGCCCCTTCCCCTCAGATTTTCTTGGGAAAGGGACAACCTAGGGAGGTGTCACTGTGAAAATCGTCATGCAAGGCCAGCTAACGCAAAACTTGGAGCTGGGTTTGCCGCAATATACCCGCAGCAACGGTGGAGATGTTACAAATACCATCTCCGGCAGAGGAAAGTTTTAGTGACATAATTTAGTTTGGAAAGAAGGAAGAAGAATTTGCTGCAACTACTCCAAAGTAAGTGTACAGAAAGAGCTCAGCAGAACAAAATTGCCTTAAATCTCGCGTGTTAAAGCACACAAGCACTCAAAAGATCCTAGACTGGCTCATTTATTGCAATTTCATAAAATCATGCGTAAATTAGTGGTAAATCCGCACGCGCGATGCCTACAGAGCGTAGTCAAGGCAAAGAAGCAGGCGCGCCAAACCCGCCTTGATCGGCGCGCACTCTCCAGAGAGGGGGAAAGGCGTCCCGCGCCCCGCGACCGCTGCTTGCGAGAGTACGTTTCCCCCTCGCCCGATGGAACGGTCTATATGATGTTTTTTTTTTTTCACGGCTTTGGTCTTTCGCACGTACGCGGAACTCCCGCCCGCACGCACGCGGGCATGAGATCGCCGAGCAGACGAATACAGGAAGGACGGGGAAAAGCTGCCGCCAAACAAACACGAGAGATGCGGTGGAGTCGGAGACCGCCGCCGGCGCAGCCGACCATGGAGGTAACGTGCTGGGCTGACGGCTTGACAGAGGGAAACGGCGGAGGGAGCGGCTTCAACGGAGGTGGGCTTGCGAATGCTAGCTGCGTGACGTCATGCCGTCTTCTAATATTTTTTCCTCCATGCACTAGCCAGTATATTCCAGGCACTATACACATACCAAAGAACTGGCGGCGGCCATACCGCTCGCCCAACTTTCGCGCCTGCGGCCATTCCCGAGCGGCCCAGGAGGCAGCGACCGGCTGCAGGCGTAAAAGTTGGGCGAGCCCCAGGTGCGGCGGCCGGCGCGCTGCGCTCCAGCCTAAACGTTGCTGCGGCCCGCCCCGGCTGCCGCGGTTAAAATGACGTCAGCAGTGCCCGCGACGTCACCACGCTCCCTTCTCCCTCGCCAGTCGTTGCCACTGACGATTAATACATTTTTCACATGGAAGAAAAAAAATGTCCTCCATGGTTTTTCAGACATGTGCCACTAGGGGAGGATTTGGCGCTGTTGGCGCGAATTGCGCGGTAACATGGTGGATGCTACAGAGGCCACCCCGTTGCGGAGTGGCGACTCCTCACCACTTATTCCCAATTCTTCGCAGAGCGCTGCAGCCACGGTCTCGCTGGTTCCCTTTAAGAGAGGACTGCAATGTATATAGGAAAAAGCTTCGCTGGTCGGCTTCCACAGCGACAGTGGAAGTGCACCATTCCACGACAGGAGGTGGCCACTTTCGTTTTCTATAGCGATATTCGTCATCATCATCAGCAGCCTATGGACGCCCAGTGCAGGGCAGACGCCTCTTGCAGGATCTACAATTATCACGGTCCTGTCCTAACTCCCACGAGTTTATGCCAGCAAGCTTCTTGATCTCCTCTGCCCATTTAACTTCCTGCCGCCCCCTGCCACCCTTGCCTTCTCTAGGGATCCACTCTGCTATCCATAATGACCAAGGGTTATCTTGCGTTCTCATTATATCCCTGCCTACACCTATTGCTTCTTCTTAATTTCTACTAATATGTCCTTAACACGCCTTTCTTCCCTAAATAAACTTCTAAAAGGTTATTATTGTTATGTGATTTTGTTATTATTGCGGTGCTATTACGCTATTATTGTAATAACACCGTTAGGCGGGCTAGTCGTGTCCCTTGTTCTATCTGTCCTAGTCTTACGCTGCGCAAAAATTCAGCTTTTATTGTGTTAACATTGCGGATAGGCTGATGATATGCGCCCAATCTGTGTCTCTCCAGAACGAGAAATTGAAGCTCCACGTCGGCGCCATCCCCCGAGCATTCGAAAGACTGACGGCGTAACTGGCAAAGTCGAAACCCCTGCCACGATCATTAGGAGTCAACCCACGTTCACAACGAAGTCTGTTGTCGTAGCCAAACAAGGATGGAAGGAAGGCTACTGTATGTATGGTGTCTTTTACGATATTTCTATGATGTCTCCGATTTTCCTACATCCATCGTGCGATTGCCACCAACTTAGTAAATAAACACCTGTAAAGAACAGCTGTGGTGAGCTTGCGTAGTACCTACTGCACGCGCCCATAAGCTATCTGCTTTTCCCAGCCAGCGGTAAAAGTTTCATGTCATCTGTGTTAACGTACCCCACAGAGTTTTATACTAATACATCCTAGAGGGAAATCTGGCGCCACTATCTAGGGGAGCCGCGCTTCGGCGAGCGTTCCCTCATGTACCAGGCAGGCACGTTCCAGTTGTCCTTGACATGTCTCATGAACAGGCTGAAAACGTGGCTTTGGCTGCAAAAAAGGCAATAATATTAGTGGAGCGGTTTCATAAAATTTGTTTTGTTATTCTAAAATTGAACTTCAAAAAAAAAATTTGTCAGTGATTATGTAGAAGCTTTATGACCGATGAACTAGAAAAAAATGTGGCCCTTTTTTGTTGATTTGGGCTTCGAGACAAAAAAAAAAGCCACGTAGGCGAGAAACATCGCTAGCGGCAGTGGCGCCGCCTACGGCGGTCCGCGACTGCACCGACAGATTTCCCACTTGTATATATTAGTATGAAACTCTATGGCGTACCCGAAGTCTGCGGTGGCGAAATTTTGACAATCAAATCAGTTATTTCGAGTTCTTAAAACCCGGGCATGGGTAGGTGTGCCTGCGCGCACTTTTTAACTTGCCTTTGGGCAAGTTAAAACACGTGTGCGTTTTTATCTTTTATACACCCTACATACCTGCTCAGCCCAGAAGTCACCAAAGGTTGCAATATCTGTCCCCCTCCGAGCGACTTTTACGCTGCTTGCGTTTATCAAACTTTTTTTTTTGCTGCTTTTTGCTTCATACTCACTTTTTAGATGTAGATTTCTGTTATTACTATATTACGCCGTGCCGTCAGATCACGCGGTTGCAGGGCTTAAACAACGCGCTAAGAAGCCAGGTTTGTAAAGGCTACGGACAGTTAAGTTTGGTGATGATTGATAGTGGTATCCCTTTTTTAGCGGAGTGATGACGCGTCATCTTACCAATTAAACTAAAAATAAACTAATAAACGTATGTTTCGTACCATTAGGCACAAAATACCCATTTTTTTCTGTTACAGGTGGTAGCTGTCCTAGGCAATATTCCCCTCTCTTCTTTTCGTCCACCGGCATTCTAATCTCGTTTTCGTCACCTCGACAGCCTTGAACTTAACTGCCTCTGTGCTACCCTTAAATACTACGGCTTCTAGAAGCCGAATATTTCCCTCTAGATTTGGACGGATGCCCTCGCATTCTAGCACTATGTGCTGCATAGTTTGTTTCTTTACTGCAGCCCATGCATACCCAATCACTTTGTGAATACTTCCCATAAAAGCTCTTAGTCTGCCAGCAACGTGCTTCAAACAGCAAAGCACTGCCTATGGAATTATCGTAAAAATTTTCCTTTCTGATGTCTAATTTCTCAGCCCTGTACATCTCTAACAAAGTTTTAGCTTCCATTTTGCCTCTCCATTTATTCTTTTCTATCTGCCTTGCCTCGTTTTTGGTTTATCTTGGCTGTCTTGGATTCTCCACTGTTCTTTCCGTATTTCATCGCTAGACTTGCAGCCTTCCTTAGCCACTGCGTCTTCACAATTTCATGTGTAGGTACCTAAAAACTTTAGCTGTCCACCTACGTTGATCCAATGCTCTCAGCCTCCTCTGAAAACATATTTTACTCTGCGCTTGTCGAACTTCAAACGACACCCAGATCATATCTCCCTGCATTGCTTCGTTAGTTGTTTTTCCATGCGGTTCTAATGCTAAATGGCCTACCGTTCTCTGGTTCACTTCAAGGCCTGCTAGAGCGTCTGATTTTAGGCATAGGGGTGCATTCGCAAATGTGAGACCCGGAACCACTACCCCCTTCCACACTCCACTCACTACTTCATATTTGTTACGCCCCACAGAGCTCTATGCTTCATTATAGCTACGTTTAGTTTTTCCTTACCCTTAAGTTTCTCTTCGTGAGTTCTTAAGTATTTATCTCCTTCGTTTATCTACACTCCAAATATTTATATTCCTTCACTCTGCGTAATTCGATATGCTGGATTGACACTGCGTAGTGCTAGTGTCATTTAAAATCATTATTCCCGATTTTGCTGCGCTAGAATTTAACCCGAGGTCAGTGGCTTCCTGACCATTCACATTTATGAGCCGTTCCGTATCACTCTGGTTGTCAGCTAAAACAAAAATGTCGTCTGCGTATAACATTTTAGGAATGCGCTCTCGGACCACTTCGCCTGGCAACATATGGGTTAGGCTGAATCCTACTTCACTTTCTTTCAGTTTCGTTTCTAATCTTGCCATGTAAAGCATAAACAGTATTGGGCTTAAAGGGCATCCCTGTTTCAGTCCCCGATGGGTGTTGATCTGCTGTGGACATTTCTGCCCTTCCCATGTGAATAGCACTCTGTTTTATTTATAAAGTGCTATAAGAAACTGTATTAACTCGTCATCTAATCCGTGGAGTCTCAGCATGCTCCACAGCAGTTCTCTGTTTACGTTGTCATATGCGCCTTTAATGTCCAAGAACATAATCCATGATGGTCAATTCTGCTCTTTCGAAATTTTAATGCACGGTGTTATCACGAACAAATTATCATCCAAACTCCTGTGTTGTCTAAATCCATTCTGCAGTTCCCCAAGGATTTCATTTGCTTCCATCTATGCTTGAATTTCTGATTTTATCGCCTGTGTTACGGATCTATACACCACTGACGTTACTGTGAGTGAGCGGTCTGTATGAATGAATACTGGCTTTGTTACCTCTCCCTTCATAGCGAGCGCAGCGCCAGTCGCGGCAGACCCGCGCCACTCTGGGTCAGTCCCGTCCCGCCTATCGCCTTAAGCATCCGTGGACGTGCCTTCGCGAAGGTGGTTGACATTACCTCATTGGCGCGCATACCTGCTACATATTGCAACGAAGTCATGCAGAAATGTTATATAGTAGCGGGAAGCCTTTAAATGAAACGGGGCGCTGATGGAATGCTGTCGCGTGGCTGTCGACAGCGTAGGTTTACACAACTGTGGCGATCGTGTCGAAGAATTTTTTCTCCTGCTTTTGTTTTAGATATGAAGCCGTGGGTTCTGCATCCTAAAAAGACTACAGTAAGGGAGCGGATTACATGCTGCTCTTATGTACGGGCAGCTTATTGCGGGCATAGAGTTTCTTACAGTATACACTAGAGAGGAATCTGGCGCTAGCGTCTATGCGGCTCACATCAAGGTCGTCCGTGTCATCATGGACCGCCATTATACATCGCGCTCGCCTTAGTTTCATCATTGGCTTGGATTGAAACGTTTTAGTGACCGCAAATTTAAACAAAGTGCCACAAAAACGCGAAGTATAGTGTGCAATTATGAAAGTGGAAAATAAAAACGGGCTGTTTTAAAACTAAGAAAAAAAGAAGTAAAGCGTATTTTTGCCGGAACGGTTGTGCCTGCTATTCCGCAGGCCAAGGTTGTAGTTACGAACAATGTTATTATTTGGGGGGTAAATCATTAGAGAATGTAATTTTATTAATTTTACCATTATTTCAAAAAGTAAGTTGTTTGAAGAGTTTCGAAAGGTTTTTGAGCGTGCCTATGAAAACGTTGCCTTCATGGTGAACAGGTGCACCGCGACCACCAGCTAGTATAACAAGGAAAATGAAAACGTGGCGTTAAACAGTCGTGGACGATGACAAGATAGGACGCATACAAGGGCCCGTATCTGCCGTATCTTGTCTTCGTCGAAGTACGTTTTGTTTCTAATTTTAGTCGGCTACAAATTTCGCGGCGGCACATTACCCGCTCAGTCATACGTCCTTCGATTGCGGCATGAGCAACGTCAGGTGCGATCACGCATTGCCTTCTGTTTCACTCAACACGGCTACCCCAGAAACGGGAGGACTTCGGCTTCCTTGCTCGTAAACGTGTGAATGCATAGTGAAGAAAGCAAATTCCAAAAACCGCTTAAGAATCCAGTTGTCATGCCAAGCCCAAGCCAAGCAGGATGTCTTCCCATGAACCCCCACGACGACATGGCTTACGAGGCGCAATTTCCTCTCTAGTATACTTACTAAGAAACTCTTTGATTGCGGGATGGTTAGCAGGCGCAAAATACACATAATATATAGCGCATTAAATGTTTTCACGACAAAGAAGCCCAAACAAGGTCATCACAGCGTAATTTTTCAGAAAGTGGTTCTACTCTGCTTCATGCAATATTTCTTGTGCTTAGATCGTTGTATTAAATATTTGTAACGACGTATGATGCCGACACTAAAGGCGTTGTAGTTCCAAAGTGTTCCGTCAGCTATTGGATAGCATAAAATCGTCGGCTCTTCTTGCAACAGAAAATATGAAATTGTTTTCTAAGCCACTGAAAAGCTACAAACATAAGACGTGCGGCAATAAAATGGGGAAACGCAGGAAGAAATTTTCGCACACGTGGATAAGGTAGAGGAAGACAAACTTTATCCCATCCGCTGCGATTGCGGTCACAACCGGTCCAGTGAGGGATCTCCTCAGGGAACAAAATGTTTTTCCCGCGGCTTTTGCTTCAAAGGTGCTACCAATAATGAAAGCGCTACAACATTTTCCAACATAGGTCGGAGTATTTTGGTCACGCCGCTACGGGAAGATTGCAGTGAAGAAGTCCGTTGAAGAGGTTTTAAAGGTTAACTTGTTTACTTTACTGAGTTGGTGACATTTAGAAAGAAAAAAAATAACCGAATATGAACCTTCTGTAATTTATTCCGATTTGGATATTAGTCGTTGTGCTTACTCCTTTTCCTTCCCCATCACCCAATAAAATTATTGTGGTAGCCTTCTCTTAAAGAGTTTCTTTTTTCCGGGCTGGTTGAGCTACACCTGGGAGCCCATAAAGTTTCTTTGGGAAGGGTGCAACATAGACCGAAAGCCATTTATTTTCCCTATCCATAAGGCTGGAAAGAGGATAGTTTTCTGCCTTAGATTGCTCCTGCATAATGGAACGACCATACATGAAAACCAGATAACACGTCGAGCCTGGTGCCCCCTTGTATTATATTGCTGATGTTACATTTGAAGTCGAGGCTTTAACATCGGCATTGGGCCGTATGTCAAGTCTCGAGGACTGGAAAGTCCGCCAGACTTTGTATTCGACCGTACATTCCACTTTTTTGAAGTCAGCACTTCCACTACACACAAACAAATGCGAATTTCCTACTGTTACATGCATGGAGCATCACATTTGTATCAACGACCGCTGTGTAACACCTCTATGATCGAGTTAGTAGATCTGCAGTCGCACGTGCACTCACATGGATGGAATGCCCTACGGAAGCATCGCGCAACATTATTGCAAACAAACCTCCTCTTTGGTAGATTTGAAAAATATCAATTACGCCTTCTTTTTGAGTACAAAATGCCGGTCTTCACAAAGTTTTTACCACAGGCAGGCTGCACTAGCGTTTCTCTTGTGGGAGTCACGGCCATACGGTCTTTATTTTATTTCCCATGCGCGAGTTCAACCGAATAAATCCTTCTTCATTCACCCTCACTGTGGCGCAGAATTTACTATCACGTATTTCGTTTTAAACACCTAAGCGGCGAGCGATGTCGCGCATCTCGTGTGCAAAAAGAGGAGTGCGCCCAGCAAGGAGCGTACTGGCTTGCAGGTAGCGACCCAGTGTCGCCCATAACTGCCGACGGTGGCTCTGGGTATCGCGGCCTCCATGTCACCCTCTGGTCGCTGAGGGTGCCTATTCCTACCTGCTCAGCAAACCAGCTCACCCAGTGCTATATACCTACCAGGGGTGCAACGAGGGGAAGGAAGGCTTACGGGTTTTTAACCCCCCCTCCATCCCTCATCTCCCGTCTCCGAATTTTGCCACGCGGTCTGCATGGCGACCAGCAAGCACCTAGGCCGGAACCCATCCTAGGATTTTGTCAAGAACGCTGGAATCCTGTCTGAAGAGCGCATCCGCCCTCCACTGATGGTCCATTTCCCTCCTGGCATGCCTACCTCCTATGCAAGGACTTCATCAACGCTGGTGTTCAGCAAGCGCGGGCTGCGCTACGCCACGGAGAGTCGCTGCTCAGAACAACCTATGCTAGTTCTGGAGCGATACCGCAGGCCTGGCTGATTCAGTACTCCATGCAACCAGGGCCGCCACCGCAAACAAGTGCGCTAACTACTTTGGGCTTCGTTTTCCCCCCTCCCCCTGGTCGATAAGGTGCGAATTTTACTGCGAATTTACTGCGAATTTACTGCTGCCGCGCCGTTCTTGCAAAAAGACGGTCTATTGCCACACCTACAAAAAATGCTTTGTTGCACGAGCGGTGCTGCAGCAGCAAATTTTGCAGTAAAATTCGCACTATCAAGAACGGGCTCTCCTTATATATATGTATACTTTTTTGCCAGTGACACGTTTGTTACCCTGATAAGAATATAATCTTCTCGTTTTTTTCTCACGACAAGTCTTCATTTCGACGTAGTTATGCGTGAATAATTTTGGTGCATTATCCGTAGTACGCAACGGTTGACAATGTGCTCCTCAGCAAAATATTGTCATAAGAGACAGCGAAATTAACATTGGTCCCTAACCTTCGCATGCATGCAAAAAACGAAAAAAAGAATTTCTGATCGGAAACCAACTTTAAAATAAAACGACCACCCGCAAGTTCTTTCTTTCGTGCTTTCAACGTTTATAACTCGTTTCATGTTTTTTTTTAGTTTAAAATTAAGCCGTTCTTTCCGTCCAAGTTTGTTGCTTTGTGTTTGCTAACCATACATGTTCAAAATTGTTCTTATATTTCCATGTTTATTTAGGTGTTCTTGCTTGTTATATAGACCAAAAAGAAATCTACACGGAATCAGAAATTCCGACACAATGTCGGTGCATGCGAATAACGTTTCATGAAATATTTTATTTTTCTACTACTCCACAGATCGTTATGTTTTTCAGGAAACAGTTGACATTTCGGGCAATTCATTTCAGGCACCAGTTATGTATATCATCAGTTAATAGTTATGTATTGATTAGACAATTTTAACCACTTGAAATAGCCTATTGAGGAGGTCGAGGTGCAAGTTTAGCCCACTTTCAGACCACGGCTTCTCCCCATCCCCCGCGAGCAAAATTCCTGGCTACGCCTCTGATGCATACCGCTATGATTCCGGCGATTGTTGACTCGTATTACCTAGGCGGCAATGAAAATGCTAGTCAAAACTCGAGACCACAAACGTACACCCTCCCAAAGCGAAAACTTGGCAACTAACGAACACTGGAACACGCTTCTACAACACGTGCGGCCTAGCCTCTATTTCACAGGTGACATACGAGATAATAGGTGACACAAAAGTATGCATGGTTTGCCAGCGCTGTCACAATCGCAAATGAAGGGCAGAACAATGTAGGCGAGTTGCCGATGGAGACACAGCCGGGCGGCACAGACGCTGCAGCCGTCTAATTGACACTGGCGATCCTAGCGGAAGCTTGTGTCCCTGAATGAAACTTTCGCCGGAGTTTCGGGATCATCCAATCATTCAAGGACTCTGCTAATGCCTCGCGATCCCAGGGAAAATTCTCACGCAAAGCCAGTGAGATTTGTCTTGCTACCTTAGACAAAGAACGTCTTTCGGGCGGCTCTATTTTGCTGTTACAGTTTTTCTGCCGTGTTTAAAAATGCGGAAAAAACACACGGACCACGATTCAGGCAGAAATAAACAGGGCGCATATCATACGACTTTTCAACGCAAACACAAACGAACTCTCCGGGCGAATTGTTTTGATGCGGAGGCAGCCAGCACTCTGGTGTATGGGCTCCCGCCTTTTGGCTGCCTCTGGCTCTCAGCTGTATGGAAGGTATGCCAATAAACTCCTATTGAACTCCTATTGATGAAAGGTGTTTTCTGACCCCTTTGAGCGACTTTTCTGTTACTAGTAGCCAATGTTCCTCAACATTGACCGCATGCTTTGTGTATTCTCCGATTGTTTAAATCAAGTAGCTTTTAGACACAAAGCGCTGTTTCCCCAATACTGTTCAATATAAACACAATGTAAGGTATGTACAGTAAGGAACAATTGAAATACGAACCGCGGAACACACGGCCCAAGATACCGGTGAAGTCACCTGGCAGCGGCCGTGGAAGAGAGACGGACATGCGCAGCAGAGGCGTCTGGAGCGAGGGTGCGTGTTCCACTGCGATACGTTGCCATTTAATCGCTCGTGTACTTGCCTTGTCGCCATGCACCAAGAGCGCTGCAAGCACTGCAAGTACTACCGCCGCTCCAGCTGAGGGTGTTGGTAGTGCTGAGTGCAATGCGGTGCGTATTTGCTTACAGCTGCGGCCAGTGCTAGCGCGGGAAACGCGCGCGTGCTCTCGGAAGGCATACTGTTGAGTTCATTCTGTCTTGAAAAAACCAGGCCACAAAAATGGATACAGAAAAAGCATCCGCCTCCTAACTTCTGATGGCACTGCAAGGTTTTGCGTTCGTGGTGCAGTGGCTCGGGAATTGAAAAATGAGCTTTCTGCCAAAAACATGCCTTTGGTTGACGCAGTCATGGCTGAGTCACTTCGCGGATTCGGTGCTTGTAGCAAACAATAAATCTACCACCAGAATTCGTTTCCAATGATATATATTGACTGCGAGCATTGTGTGGGTTGGGATAATTACTAACAGTATTCTAATATTCAGAAAAATTAAGACGTAAGGCAGCACCAATCATTAGATAGGCCAGTTGCCCTTGCAGAACAATGTTGGTGGCCCTGTTTTTTTCGCAGGCACCTGAGTGCTTGTAGAACCCGAGTGAGCAGCAGTGAATGCCGAATTCAACACCTTCGAGGGACAGGGCACCATACTGGGAGACCCCCAGATTTCAAGCGTTGGATATGGGGACCCCACTACCGGTCTCTTGGATTTTGCGGGATACTGGTGCAATGTTTTACCTTTAAAAAAATTTTGTTATGCCGTAGGGCTCCGCGTCCCAAGCTCTCGCAATTTTTTTAACGAGCACTGAACACGCGCTGCTTCCGCATGCGTTTTGGGCGTGACCCAGGCGCCCATCACTATTTGCTCAAGTTACTGCCCCACCATTGCAAAGCTTCGTTGGCAACGTGACGCCGGCCCAGGCGGGGAGAGGGCACTCGTGGGCGCCGAGCACGCAGGGCTCGCAGTTATCTCGGGCCGCATAACTAACAGAATTGTTTTCAGCGCTCTTGCTTCGTGGCGACAAAGCAAGCACGCGTGCGAGGAGAGGGCACCATATCGCGGTGGCACACCTACCCTCGCCCCCAACGCCTCTACTGCGCATGTTCCTCGGTTGCCATCGCCGCTGCCAGGTGACGGCCCCAATGTCCTCGGCTGTGCGTTCTGCGGTTCCTATTCCAATTGTCCATTATTGTACACTTGTGCAACCACAGGCAAAGATGACATTTCGAAACGTTGCAAAACGAGCCGGATTTAACTAAGCGCTCCCAATGGTCACGTTGCGCTGATGTTTGCCTCGCAAGCAGCAGCGCCGTTTTCTATATCCTGATGATTCGTGGGGTCATTTTTTGTAGGAAAGATGCCACGCATATAACGGGCTTGGTTCGTAGCATTCATGTTACGTTGGTGTCGGCGCGCTGTGCCAGACACCAACTGCCGGAATTATCTCTAGTCAAGCACGGGCGCCCACACAAAGAAGGCATCTAAGGTAACGTCATGATAACAAGGCTGAGAAGAACGAACAGTTGAAGTGGCCCAGACGAAAATAGGTCAGTCGCTGCAATTGTAGTCGACCGGCCAGATTGCAGATAATAAAAATAGCAGGGAGGAACCAGTTAATTTATCACGGCCGTCTTTCTTTACACCGCGTCTCAGTGTCAACCCCATATATTGCCGTCGCGGCATGCTGCAGGCAGTGGGTAATAACTGCTCGAGAAATTGCCACTCCTTTATCGCTGCCCTAGCCTGCGCTGCAAACAACTTTAGTAAAAAATGTGCTGCGCTCACATCGGCCTCTATGCCGTGAAACGTGCCTATAATAAACAAACAACACAAAAACAGGGGGGGGGGGGGTAAAATAACTAGAGAATTTGCTCGGCAAAGTAGATTACAGTCCACCATCTTGCAGTCCATACCGTTGCTGTAACAAGGCCTTCTTACTAAGGCTTTTTCAAGGTAATGTTGCGACGAGTTGCATGAAGGGGTCAAGGTGACAAAACACAAGTTTGCTTATTTTGAGAGAACTAACTCTTCGTAAATCCCTCCAGTCCACTACAGGGAAAGATTTTGTACAAGCCCCCCCAAAATCGAGAAAAATACAACGCTCTAAATTAGGCAATACATTGGGTATGGAGTGATGTAATATAAGGAATATTGAAAAATGCGTTCTCCACGTGTTACGTGCTTGTTAGCGCGTTGATCTAGCAGAAGAGCAGGAACCACGAAGACTTTGTAAGCGGCTGCCAATCCCAGAGACTTCCGTTATAACATTGTAGTGACGAAGCGGCTGACGAGTTGTCACTGATTCATCGATTTCTCTCAATATCAAAAGTATTTTTGTTGAGTATGCAATAACATTGGTTTGATTGATTGTAGCGTTTAACGCGCCGACGCAACGCAGGCGATGAGGCGCGCCGTAGTGGAAGGCTCCGGAATAATTTTGACCACCTGTGGATCTTTAACGCGCGCCGAAATCTCGTACACACAGGCATTTTTGCCTTTTGCCTCCATCAGAAAAGCGGCCACCACAGCCGAGAATCGAACCCGCGACCTCGTGCTCAGCAGCGCAACGCCTTAGCCACTGAGCAACCACGTCTGGTGCGATAACATTTGTGCTAATGTAACTGGGTTACCCACCCGGTCTAATGAATCAAACTTCTGTCCACATGTTGGTTCCGAGACATTTGCATATTCTCAACATCAAAATCACACAGGAATGTTATGCATGGTCACAGCATTCACGCTATAATATGTTTACGTGTATTGCAGTCACAGATAGGCGAAGTGGCGAGTTATAAAATAACATGAAATGTAATATACAATTTTTACTCAGACTGAAACGTACAAATGCTAGAGATATATTTAAGTTGCTTTCCTGTATGGAAGGCAAGCAAACACAGGAGCTTATAATAAAAAAACGTTTGCTAAATTTTGCCAAGGTTTCTTTTTAAGTGTTTTTTTGTAATGGTAAACTGTGCACACGTTCTTTTTCTTACCCCTTATTTTTTTTTAGTGCTACGGATTATAATTTATTTGTACAGTGAACAAAGAGTCGTATAGTGCGGAAGCTGGAAGATTTCGTTTTGGTTCTCTACATCTTCGGAAAAATTGAGCCTACGAAGCGGTTTGGAAGCCTTCAATCTCGGCACACCGAACCATACGGCCGTATTCATACTTAATCACAGCGCAAAGGACGGGATAGACAGAAAGATCAACCACTGGACAGTCTGTACCGTCCTTTCTGTCTGTCCCATCCTTTGCGCTGTGATTAAGTATGAACACGTACCAACTCGCCCAACTTGCAACTGTCATACGGCCGTAGTTGCAGCGCTTAAAGCACAGACGTTGTTAGCGCCCATTCGAAAAAAAAAGAAAGCGCGAAGGCGGATGTAGAAACCTGGAACATCTACCGCTTCGTGCACAGTTAATGATGTTATTTGATCTTACCCCGTTTACAACCTTGCACATTACCTGTGAAGTTTTAGGTGGTGGCATGTCCGCCGAGCAATCCGTCCCCATCGGAGAAGCTGCTGGGTGGCGCGAAGTTGCGAAGTCGAAACTCGCAGCGCCATGCAGTCTAAGAAAACGCACGTTTGTAAAAACGACGGTGTTGAACACAACCCGTTGCGTCGACACAGTTTGTGAATGCAACCAGCAAGAATTCCGCGCCTTAGCCCAATACACCTCCTAAAGCAGCTTCACAATCGACCCGGCTGATTCACATGTGCAGCGCAAAGGAGAACAGCAGCTGCCCCGGTGAAATCCGACGGCTTGTCAGCGCAACAGACGCGGCCAATGCCTTGTGCACGCGTCGGGACGACGTGCTTCGCCGCCGTCTAGGAAACACGACCGATAAAACGACACACTTGCTACGGTGCCGTGCGCTCGCGCTGCAGCAGGAGGAGCGGTTGATAGCGAAGGTCACATGGCTGGCAGTCAAGCAGCGTCTCTCGCTCTCGCTGGACTGCTGCCAAGGTTGAACGGCGTGACGGCGTTACAAAACGCCGCCCGCCTTCGCTTCGGATGCTGGCCAGGCCGTTGGCTTCTCAAATTTATTACTGTTACGTGCGGGTGTTGCAACTCCCCGCAGCCGTTTAGACACTAGAACCTTGAAATGGAACGAACAATTGTTATTTAACCTCACACATGGCGTGGGAACAATTATTTTTAATTCGCGCATGCACGTTGAAAACGCCGCTCGCCGTACACAGACACAAACAGCGTTTACAGTTTACGCATCGCCAGTGGACACGTTGTTTAAAATGTGGCCCAGGATGTAGCCCCGCTCTAAAACAGTGCCCGTCCGTTCCAGTAA
Source organism: Haemaphysalis longicornis (assembly GCA_013339765.2). Classification (NCBI taxonomy): domain Eukaryota; kingdom Metazoa; phylum Arthropoda; class Arachnida; order Ixodida; family Ixodidae; genus Haemaphysalis; species Haemaphysalis longicornis. The sequence continues at coordinate 14,767 of JABSTR010003721.1, forward strand.
ACTTCACGGGCGCCCTATTTCCGCGTCTTGTTTTTCGGCGCCGTTCGCGTTGCAGTACAGTCGCGTGCGATTTGAAGGTAATCGCGCGAGCGTCGACCGACCACGACGATCACGATCTTATTCCAGCAGCCATCACTCCAGCAGCAAAATCAATAACTCCTTCCTCTTTTTTATCGCGCACGCGGCGACGACGTCCCACTCGTGGTATTTTACAGCTGTTCTCGAAAAGGTGGGCAGAAACGCATTGTCGGGAAATACTGGACATTTATAACAAAGGGTGCTATCGTTGCTCAAAATAACCAAGAAAAAAAAATGCACACGTGATTGCAACCACACAAGATCACCACAAAGCGGAAAAGGTGGTTTACTAGCCGGGGGAGTGATCACTGCTTGACGGCACAGCGTCGGAGAGACAGGAGAATGCATAAACTAGGTCCCAGTCGCTCCGAAAAAGGCCGCGCAGCGGCGTTATCGCCTTTATCGGTCGAAGCTCGCGCAATTACCTTCAAATCACACGCGACTGTACATTACAGGCGATCCGAAAGTTAAACAAAGCAGGGCAGCGCGGCCCAACGGCGCAAAACTGCATGTCAGCGCGATCTATGAGAGAGGCGCCGCAGATAGCTTGGCTTCGGGGCCACGGCCGGACTCGACTCGACTCGAGAGTGCGGCCGAGCCGGGGCATTAAGTTTTATACTTATATACGCTAGAGGGGCCACTGGCTCTGGTGTCTATGCGAGCCGCCGAATGGCGGCTTCAACCCCCCAGGAGGCGGCCATGCCCAGGGGCGTCGGAACCGGGTGTGCAGGGGGAACGACGGCCTCCCCCTAATGCACAAATGGGGGAGCACGGCTCCCCCTGTCAAAGGGCACCCGTAGACTTTCGCTGATGCTTCGTCAAACAAAAGCTCGCTGACTAAAGACCAACGATTCCGAAATTGGTGGCTTGCACAAATAAATAATTCTGCGGTTCAACATCCCGTTTTGACACTATTGCGAACTCCGAGCGTGGGTGTCTGTCTTCTTCGCTCGCTCTTAAATCACTGCTTATGTTTCACTTTAATGTAAACACGACTCCTCATAATGTCTATTAACTGTTAGCACTGGGGTACCGTGTAGATTTACAGAGAATATTCAAGATACTTTCAATGCTTTGGGTCTAACACGGCGGGTTAAGACATTATTCACTGCTCTGTAGCATCTGTGATGTTGGATAAAATTTGATGGTATTTCATTTGGTTTTATGTCGGTGATCAGGCTTATTTGTTTAGCCTATTCACCTGCAATATAGCGCATGCGTGAGTCCTCAAGGTTAAATTGATGATGATGATGATTATGATGGTGATGATGATGGTGGTGGTTTATGGTACAATATTTTTGGCTCCTCCAGTCGAAAATAGTTCCGACGCCACTGGCCATTCCTGGAGGATGCGTAATTTTCGAACTTGGTTTTACCCAGCAGTTATCTTGACTTGTCTCAAAATACTTTTTTTTGGAATACAAACGCTATAACTACTGCTAATTGGGGTATAAATTATTAATCGTTCACACAAATGGTTTTCCATTTTAATTTTATATGGAGGTTTAGAAGAATTCTTCTATTAAATGGGAAGACATTTGTAAAGTGTAGATACGGCTGAGCTTAGCGGGGCCGACGATTAGGCCGATTAGGCGGTGTGGGGATCCTAACGCCCAAGCCATTGCGCGATCGCTGTGTTTGTGGCGTCGTGCGGCGCCTTTCCCCTCTCTCCCCGGAAATTCCGGCTCGTCTTGGCGCCACTGCGTGGAGCCGAGCCGTCTCTCAAACACTTGCGTGAGGTGAAGCCTGCAGAGACCGTTGCGGCGATAAAACACTGTCACGCAGCGGGCGCTCCGCCCTGGTAGCGGAGCTAACCTCACCTCATTGGTCCGTTTGAACGAGGCCCGAACCCGACTCTCGCTTGGACGCGAACGCGCGCCCTGCGCGGGGGTCCGTTCGGGGAGACGCTTCCAGGACGCCGAAGGCGTTGGCCGAAGGTATGTGACGCTTTCTTTACCAGCCGGCGGCAACTCTGTTGCGCCGGCGAAAGCCCACCAGCCCTTCCGGCTGCGGCCCGTGCCCAAGGCTGCTCCTGTTGTCCCTACGCTTGCATATAGTAAGGCCGTACCTACCACTCGACGAACACGCCGTGCGGTACGCGCCTGTGAGCGAATGGGCCCCGTCTCCCTCGCTGCTGCGAGCCGATCCGGCCAGCACGGCGATGCGCGCGCGCACAACGTGCGCGCACCCCGGAATTTGCCCTGACAGAAGAGCCCACTGGCTCTGCGCCGACGAAACGTGCGCACTTGCGCGTGGCGCCCCATCGCCCCTTTCACCTAACGGGAAGTACGTACCTGTACTGTAAATTGTGTAATTGGGACTGTAAAATATGTGACTAGAATGTTAGTATAAAATAAACGTCTTCCCTCCGTACCCTGGGCATATTCCTTTGTCGCCCCTTTCTCCACCTGCCCAACAGAGGCGGTGTTAAGTTGGCGCGACGGCGTTTCAGTATCGTGAGCGTGCTCAACTAGCTCGAACCCACGGTGGTTCCTCGCGGTGTGCATGAATGCCTGCCTTGTGCAATGCTAGGGTTATGCATATTGCGAGGTAGAGAGACCACAAACTGGCGCCCAACGTGGGGCCATTGGCTCATTAGCCTTTGGCCGCTAATTAAGCTGAGTACGCAACCGGAATCAGTCTTAATGCTTATCCGCTAGCGGTAGCTGCTACGGGGACGAGGCGACTGCCCCTCCGTACGCGAGTGTGCGTGCACCCCTCGTTAACGCAGCCCCACGGGGCAGTGCGACGGTTCAACCGCGCCCCACTGGAGCGGCGGTATACGTATTCCGGGAGAAAGGCCACAGCCGCCACTCGGAGTAGTGCACGCGAGATATATGCTTGTTGCCGTCCCCTGAGAGTAGAGCACGAACGTGGTAGTTGACGCGCTATCTCGTGCTTCGTAATATATCGAGATTCATTGTCCAAGTGTGACTTTAGCCGGCGGCGCAAAAGCGTGTGCCAGTAAAGGAGGCAAAATTGACAGCCGTTCAGTGGAGGAAGAGGGCCCAGAGTTGAGAAAGAGCGCGCGGACACCCCGCAGAGAGGGGCAGGCGCTTTTCGCGAACTCCATGCCGCCGGAAAGCGGACGGGCCTCGGCTGTAAAATCAGGAGGGGGAAGCGATGCCCGTTGCAAGGCGGTTGTATTGAGCCGAAAAGAGCTAGTAGCCGGCCAGCAGAATGACCCGTTTTGTCGCCGGATGTGCGACGGTCTCTGGGAGACAATTTTTTTTAGTTTGATTTTTTTTAGACGCCGAGACGTAGCTTGTCCTGCTGCGGGCGTGCGCCGAGATGCTACTTGTCTTGTAGCAGGCGCGGGAGGGGGGGCTGAAGTCAGCGTGTGTCGCCGACGCCCCGGGGGACTCATTTCTGCTGGACGGTGAAGGACTCGTGCTTAACTACGTAGCCACCGATGATGAGGCAATTGAACCATTCAATGTGGTAACCCCCTAAGTCTGAGTTGCGCACTGCTGCGCTAAGCTCATGACGAACCATTCGCCGGGCATTTAGGCGGCTCCAAAGTTTTGGTAAACTGAGTCGCTCCGTGACCTGGCCCGGGACGAAGCGAGACATTTTCGCTGTTGCCGATCCTGCCATGTCTGTCAAACGGCGAGGGCGCACGGTGGGAAGCCGCCTGGAATTGTGAAGCCATTTGACAGTATGCGTCCTTGGCAGGTAGTTGCTTGCGACTTGAAGGGACCTTTGCCGAGAAGCAAGCAGAGCTATTACTTATACGGTGTCACGGGCTGACTATTTGGCGCTAGAGCATAGTGGCTCTGCGCGGTGATGACAAGGCACCCAGGCTTATCCAGGCTTCTCTCGGCCAGCTCATCAATATAACGTCACGAAGAGGTCACCTCAGTAATCATAGCACACTAAAGGGCAGGTACTTTAGCCGCCCGTGCTGACTCACTTCTTTCAGTCTCAGTCAGCGCGGCCGCCCTGGCCGCCCCAGCCCATTGTGTGTGGTCAGTTTCCGCTACCCTCCAGCAAGTTGTAAGCCAATGTTTCTCTTTTGTTCGGTTTGTAAAAGTGTGCATGTTGCGGGGCGTTGTTTGTATTATCGTGTTCCATTTTATGCCTGCTGAGGGCGAATGGTGTATTTAGTACCCATTTGTTTGGGTGATTATTTTGTGTGCTCGCTTTAGCGCACTGCACTGCAGGATGGAGTTGTGTTGACCATTTGTACCATAGCGTGTAGCGTGAAGGCATTTTTTTTTTTGCTTTTTACATGGTTCTGTATGGTCCGAGTGTTTGGCCTTGCTGAAGGCGTTAAGTGTTACCTTTTTTTTTTCACGATGTAAAGTAGTGTCTCTTTTATGCGTTTTTTTAGTTATTTGTTTGGGTACAGGAAACCTCTTAGTCTGTGCATGTAGGACGAAGTATGTACTATGGTTCTTTTTATTTACTTCTACGTAGTCGAGAAAGGCTAGCATTCTTTTGGAGCTGCTTCTTTCGGGGCGTACGGTGTTGGCTGGAGAGCGAGGGTGAGAGGGTGGAAGCTCGGTCGGTCTTCGAGGATATAGCCCCCTGCTCCTCGCGCGCGGGGTTCGAGAAGTAATGGGCTTGTTTTTGAAAGTGTCGGATTTCGGCCGTCCACGGCCCCAGTGTTGAGGCCAGCAGGCGAGCAGCGTGTTTTGGAGGCCGTTGCGTGAACTGTGCGAAGTTGGGAGAGCGAGCCAGACTTTGGGGGACCATATACTCAATGCCAACGGGAGGTTGTGTTTTCCTGGAAAACGCGGGCCGGGCGTATGCTACGAGTGGGGCTCACCGCGTTGTGGCGAAGGAACTTGGCCCCGGTGGCACGAACACTGTGACACGCATGTTGTGCGGGTATTCGTGAGTGCGTGTGGTGTGTGCCTCTGCCGGCTTCAGCGAACCCAACGGTGCATTCCGCGAGTGGCTTCGGCTTCGTCCGGTGCGGGCCGCCGTCACGTGGTGTCTCGTCGGTGTGGTGGAGGGTCCGCAGGTGCCCGTTTCTGGAACTTGACCGAGCCCGGAAACAGTTACGCTGACTATGGGGGTTCAACGGCATGTAAGGCTGGCGAATGCAGCCGGGCTGCCCGGCACCGACGAGAGCGGGACTGGCGGCCGGTTGCGAGCTGCGGAAGAGGTGCCCTCTCCAGATGTGGACAATGTGGTGCCATATCGGAACCGCACCATGCGTCATCGGCACCACGGCTGTCGTCCGGCAGCTGCCTCGCTCGCGCTGGGCGGCAGCCACCACCAGCGACGGGTCATCGCTCTTTGGCGGGGCACCCATCGGGTGCCACGCGAGGTCTACACCTGAGCGGCGCCATCGCGGTCATCATACCTGCCGGCTGGCTGCTCAAGCCGCATTTCCTCCTGGCTGGTACCCCCCCCTTCACGGAGCTGCTGTCTCGACGCTACGGTGAGGTCGTTCCGGCACTGGTGCCCACCATCTTCCTTTCTTGATTGACCACTACGGACGTTTCCCCGAAAAACTTTCGTGCTCCCAACCGCCGAACTTTGCACAGGCCCCGCGGAACCGCGTCTCCTGAATTTGTAGAAATATTATTTTCGTAGCTCAGCGTAGTTTCTAGCATACCTGTGTCTTCTATTTTGCCCTGATTCTTTATCGTCGTAGTGTGTGTTTCTTTTTTTTTTTTGCAATCCTATGTAGCATAGTATCGTCCTGCATGTATATATTGTATACCATTGTTGTTATTATTATAGTGTCGCGTTCATTGTAATCATTGTATGTTTCAATAGCTTCTTTTTGTGTATGCGTGTGAAACCGATTACTATGTATTATCTAGCTCAGCGTCGCGTGTAGTTTTGCTGTATGTATCATTCGTGCTGGAGGGGGGGTAGTGTTGGTAGTGTAGTTTGTAAATATTTTGTATGGGCTGGGGACTGAGACTGCCCTGTGCATGCATACTTTTCTACTCTTCGCCGTCTTTTGCATGCCTGGGCGATGGCCGGTCAACTCTTCTCAGACCGGCGAGGGCATTTAAGGAGAGTGGAGTGTGGGGATCCTGACGCCCAAGCCATTGCGCGATCGCTGGGTTTGTGGCCATTACGGCGGCGCTTTCCCCTCTCTCCTCCGAAAATTCCGGCTCGTCTTGGCGCCACTGCGTAGAGCCGAGCCGTCTCTCAAACTCTTGCGTGAGGTGAAGCCTGCAGAGACCGTTGCGGCGATAAAACACTGTCACGCAGCGGGCGCTCCGCCCTGGTAGCGGAGCTAACCTCACCTCATTGGTCCGTTTGAACGAGGCCCGAACCCGACTCTCGCTTGGACGCGAACGCGCGCCCTGCGCGGGGGTCCGTTCGGGGAGACGCTTCCAGGACGCCGAAGGCGTTGGCCGAAGGTATGTGACGCTTTCTTTACCAGCCGGCGGCAACTCTGTTGCGCCGGCGAAAGCCCACCAGCCCTTCCGGCTGCGGCCCGTGCCCAAGGCTGCTCCTGTTGTCCCTACGCTTGCATATAGTAAGGCCGTACCTACCACTCGACGAACACGCCGTGCGGTACGCGCCTGTGAGCGAATGGGCCCCGTCTCCCTCGCTGCTGCGAGCCGATCCGGCCAGCACGGCGATGCGCGCGCGCACAACGTGCGAGCACCCCGGAATTTGCCCTGACAGAAGAGCCCACTGGCTCTGCGCCGACGAAACGTGCGCACTTGCGCGTGGCGCCCCATCGCCCCTTTCACCTAACGGGGAGTACGTACCTGTACTGCAAATTGTGTAATTGGGACTGTAAAATATGTGACTAGAAGGTTAGTATAAAATAAACGTCTTCCCTCCGTACCCTGGGCATATTCCTTTGTCGCCCCTTTCTCCACCTGCCCAACAGAGGCGGTGTTAAGTTGGCGCGACGGCGTTTCAGTATCGTGAGCGTGCTCAACTAGCTCGAACCCACGGTGGTTCCTCGCGGTGTGCATGAATGCCTGCCTTGTGCAATGCTAGGGTTATGCATATTGCGAGGTAGAGAGACCACAGCGGCGAAGCCTTAGTTTTTTTTTTTTTTGCGAGCAAGTCGGCGATGGCGTGCGGCTGAAGCAGGGCAGCTGTACTGTATTCCACTAGTTTGCATGGTAACGGTTGGTGACAGCGATTGCGCGTGCGCCGTATTCACTTCAAAAATTACAGGCAGCTGATAACCAGCGGAAAAGGCAAGCGGGAAAGGCCACCGCCACCTGGTAGATGATGGTTGCATTGGCGGAATCATTCGGTCCGTGCTACCTACGCTCGCTTGTTTCGCCACTCTCTAACGTGATAAGGTGCTGAACATAAAAAGGTCCACAATCAACTTGGTGGTGACACGCCCACCGGAAGTAGCTCCCGCGATATTATTTAGGGAAGAGAAATTAGACTGCTGTACACACATACGTAATGCTGGTAAAGGTTTTTATTGGGCTTAGCCCCTGACACGCTCATGCTGTTCTCGCAAGCATCGTTATGAATGGGACTAGGATGGAACAGCTCGCTCGTACCGTCTACCTTGTGCGGAATCGCGAGTTTGGGTCCATCTTCAGAAGTGTCGTACAACATGACTAGTTCTAGAATAGGGGCTACACCGCTATGCCACTGCTTTCCGCATGCACTTTATTCCAGCCGAGCAGTTCTTGCTAACTGCCGCCACTGGAATCGGGGGCAAACAGCAATTATACTCCGGATCGAGCCCTCGACGCTTTTGAAGACAAAACCGAAACTGATGGCAAAAAATCCGAAGCCAAGTGCACATAACAACCGCGAAGTCTCAAGTTAAACAAAGTTAGAAAATCATGAGTGCACGTCGCACTATCCGCCCTATGGTGGTTGAACGATTGCAGCGCCAGAGTCTCCTGTACCGTGTATTAGTATGAAACTGTATGCTTCGGGGGACATCCTGCTGACCCATATCGTTGTGCAAATGCTCTCCCTATCGCCGGCTCAAGCAAAGTCGTGCTGAGGCCGTCCATTCTCCTCAGGGGCCCTTTGCGTGCTTATGCAAGCATTTCATTACCCGCGTCTTTAGCAAAGCTTAGTTTTCGGAAGCGCGATTTCTGTATCGTTCGGAATTCCGTCACTTTCACTCGGCGTGAGTTTCGTGACTTGTGATTTGCTCGCTGGCGATTTCGTGGCCTCAATGGGTTTAAACGGCCGTTGATGAATTTGTCAAGTGTGGCCGAAATCACGTTTTTCAAGTGTGGCCAAAATAATGCATGCCTCAAGGAAATTCACGAATGCAACACCAACAACAACAAAAAAAAACTGCATGCAGGTATTGGCTACAATGCTCTCACCACCAGAATACCCAAATTGGCTCTCTACGGAACTGCAAAAGTCAGCTCGTTGAAATCAGCTACTTGACCACAAATTGGCGTATTACACGGGAGGAACAAACAGAAATAAATTACCTTAGAAAGTGATGTCTTGCTCAAGGCCGTAAAACTTAAAAGGGCCATGCTGACAAATTACAAGTTTGTTTTAGTAGAAAGATTTCGTATTTTATAGTGCTCCTAGGGCATGTCCGGATGCAAACAATATTTTATTCACTAAGAAATTAAACAGTTTATGTTAAAATTTTGATTATCCCGCTAAATCTTGTGTTTTCGTGGTCTGCATCAACAACACAGAAACCCACCGCTCTGCAGCCGATTTCGAAGCCTTGTTTACCGTAAGCGAACCTAGATGGCGCCACCATACCGGGGCAAGCCATTTTCGGCCTCTGGTTTGTTTTTCACGACATTCAAACATGGCTTGTTTTTGCTCAGGGAGAAAATAATCATTTCTGAAACATAATACTCGCTCAAGAAATATGGTCACGTAAGGCACCGTTACTTGCGTCAATCGGCCAGTGTCGTCTGAGACAACCCCAAAGCCCCGCAGTCCTGTGCATCTAAAGAAAATTGTGTGCCCATTACACACAGCAGTACGCATCGGTACATCTATGTTTACATTTGCTTTCGTAACTTCCACTGTTCGTCCCACCATTCTTACTGCTTTAAAAAGAATGTGCCCTAAATTTCAGCGCAGATAGCTCGTTCGCCAAGTGCATAAGCTATGCCCAATTTGCGTTTGCTTTTGCCGGCCTGCTCCAATCGTAGAGCTTGCCCGCATGACATCATATGTTCTGTTGCGCGAAATGAGCTAGTGGGTCGCATGTCCATTCTATTTTTTTCTAATTATATATATATATTCCTTGAGCGAAGTTTGCGGGAAAAGTGGCGTCAGCATGATTCTAACGATACAATCTTTTGAATGAACAAAACTGGTGGGGTTGTGTCATCGCCCCTTTAATAGGGCCATGAAGATAAAATACAAGTTTGGTTCATCAGAAAAGCGGTTTTATCCCGATAACAATAGCACAAATATTATTGCAAACGTCGAAAAAATGATGGGGATATCAGAAAAAAACACCTGAAGCAGTGGCAACAACCAGACCACTTTCCAATAACTTTTCTATGACGTCACCTAAATTTATTTTTGCGATTTGCGGCCGCCGAACAAACCCATCGCTAAGACACATGACTGGACGATTGAAATGGCGCCTCTAGTTCTGTTTGATCGCATTACTTGAGTTCTAACACGCAGTTGACACGCTGAAAATTATGGTTTTAGTGCTTGCACATAAGACGTCACTCCTGCTCATAACACGTCCCTGTAGCGGAAAAAATTAAAGTTATTCAATATTTGTTGCATTTTTTTGTGGTTAACTAAGAGGGATCTTTCGTGGTTGGAATAGATCTGAGTGAGGTAATGAAGCCTAGTTTTTTCGAATTACACAAAAGCTGTTTTTTTGTCTTAAGGGACCCTTTAAGCCCCATCCACACCGCACGCCAGTTAATTCCTTGACGGAATTCCAGAACGGGCTGTGCGGCTATTCCAGTAGACCCCCAATGGTACTAAACTTGGTATAATTAAGAACATTCACTTGGGAGCTGCCTGAAATTCAGTATATAAGTCGTTTTAAGCCTAGCACAAATCCCGACTTTGCTGGCGCCAAAACGATCATTGGACAACCACCAGGAGCTGCATTTACATTGGGGCTTCTATAGGCTCAGTCCTCCGTTTGTTTTTTTGTTGTTGTTGTTTTCTGCGCAGAGCCAAAATAGACACTCTCAACCTCCTCCCTCCTACAAAACTGTTCTCCTCGATAGCTTCATATTTTGATACATGGTGGTGTATACTGCCCTGGAAAAAAGTCTCTTCCAGTCATGCGTCTGTGTTTATATTTACAAGCGAAGCCGAATATACAAGGATTGCTGTGACCTCGGTCTTCGTACGGTGGCTATCCCACAATGCGTGTTGTATGGTGAGGCCAGTCAAAAAATAAATGGGCGGCGATAGCCGCGAACGCAACAAAAGGAGATCACTGACTACGACAGGGCCGTGTGCGACAAGCGTAAGAGCAATGACCGTATTCCGATGCTAGAGTACCGCGAGGCAAAAAAACACAAGACGTCTTGTCGCCGTGGGTACAATTCCTCCGAAATCAGCCACGGCGTGACGGCGTGGTCTGAGTCGCATTTTGTGGCTAACCAATAACCCACAAATAGCTCCACTGGTCATCCTGCTTCACATAGTGAAACGGCAGTGATTTTCTTCGATCTTCTTGTAATCCGCATGGGCGATGTAATTGAAGTTATCGATAACGTCATCGGTTAATACAGAGTTGTTTTGGTATAAAACGTAATGAACCGACCCATTTTACTAAATCTTGATTGCGAGCCAGTGACGAAAGTTACTTGCCACCGCATCCTTGGCCTGGACGTTGCGGCCTCCGGCTCGGTTACGCCATGGCTCCGGGAAGCTCGCCGGCGCGCCCTTCAACTGCTACATCTAGTTCGCCGGATTTCCATGAAATCTGGAGGAGCTCGCACAGAGATGGCTCGGCTTCTCGTACGTGCAATCCTGCAACCAAGTATCACGTACCAGGCTCAGTTTCAGTACATGACAACGGCGGAATGGGATCGTCTAGAGGCCATCCATAGAGGAGCCATGAGGGCTATTACCTGCCTTCCTCGCTTAACGCGCATCTCCACACTACAGCAAGAAGCTGCCCTTAACACGATAGATGAGTTGGTTCACCAGCGGCGACAGGCACGATCTCTGAAAGCGCAGGTGTACACATCTGTGGCTGCTTTAAGGTGGTATATGGGCCTCCAAACTAACACGCCGCCAGATCCCTCTCCAGAACCTTCGCCAGAACCCCCTCCTTGGACCCGAATATTAATTACTGACTGCAAGCCTCTGCGTCGGTCAAGCCGTGTTGCGCCGCAACTCTCATCCAGTGCTGGCCAAGATACGTTTTACGTCGACGCCAGTATTTCATGAAGCCTTATTACCATAGCCGTCGTTAACCCAGCCATGCAGTTCTGTCAAACCTGCCATTACTACGCCCCTCAGAGGCCCCCGTCAACACTTGCTGAGCTCAAAGCGATTTTCGACACCTTGACGACTATAGAGCTGCTGAGGTGAGACCAATCGCAACCTGTCAACATCTTTACAGATTCAATGCAAGCAGTCCGAGACCTCCGGTAAGTACTTCATCAAGTGCCAATGTCCCAAACCATACACGCGAAGGCTGCGGCCCTAAGTTTCAGAGTGAAGATTACTTGGGCCCAGAGGACATCGACCCCTCGACAGCAACAGGCGGATGCGGCGACTCGTATACCTCCAACGACGCATCCACTGCCCTTATTTCCAGTTGACGCAATGTCAAAGTTGGCCACCGACAAAGAAGACCTTCGGCGCTCCACACCCGCACTTATTCCACCGTGTGGATCAAACCTCCCTGGTGGGCTCACCCGCCGTGAGGAGGTGGCGCTACGAAGGATTCGCGTCGGGCTGCTCTTACACCAGCGGTCACCAACACCTGGCCCCCGGATCGACAGGCTCCGTTTGGCCGGACATCTCCATTTTGCATCCCGTTGGCATCGACCGCAGACATTCACCATCTTCTGTGGACTTGCCGTGGCCTCCAACGCTCCCGACAGCAAGTACTACATAGTGTGGGACTCAACCCAGGCCGGCCTCTCGACTACAGACGCTGGCTCTTTGGGCCATATCACCGGAACCTTTTAGACTTTCTCAGTGAAAGCTTCCTGTTTATGTACATTTAAACACACTCGCCTCCACCGTTTTATGCTGCAGAGCAAACTTTCGCAATAATAAAAAAATGTTACTAATTGCGATTTCTTTCGTTCGGCACGTTTCTAAAACACCAAAGTTCTCTCGGTTAAGTTCGCTTACACTGGGATATAAAAGCAATTTATGTTGAAGTAATTAGTGTTCAAAAGGCTCACTTACTCAGTGTTGCTGAGCCCTCCTATTTTTTAAGTGCAATGCACTTCTTAGGAGCCATGAAGACAAAATACAAGTTGGGTTTATTAGAAAGACTGTTTAGTCCCGATAACAATGATACCAATATCATCGCAATCATCAAAAAATAACGGAGATATTAAAGAAAATGTTTGAAGCAGTCGCGACCCCCTAGCCAATTTCTCTCAACTTTTCCATGACGTCACGGAACCTTGTTTGTGCGATTGGCAGCCGCCTAACTAACCTGTCGCGACGACACATGACTGGACATCTGTAATTGGGGCTCTTGTTCCATTTGACCGCATCACTTGAATGCTGACGTGCAGTTAACGCACTGAAAATTATGTTTTATTGTTGGCCCGTATGACGTCATTCTTGCTCATAACACGTCACTGTGGCGCAAAATTTGAAAGTTTTTAAATACTTTTTGCTTTTTTTCGTTAAAAAACATCTTTTGGGGCTCTAATGGAGCTAAATGAGATGCTGAATCCTAGTTCTTTCAAATTAAATGAAGTTGTATTTTCTCTACATGGCTCCTTTAAGCTACCCTGAAGCTGCGTCCACCGGCGATGTCCGCGCACGTGGAGATGGGCGCGCGCAGCCTGGCCGCTGACATGGCACATACCCACGTGGGGGATTGGCCAGGAATCTCCTCGTCTTCCTTGGCAACGGGGAGAGATGGGCGCGCGCTGCCTGGCCGCTGACATGGCACATACCCACGTGGGGGATTGGCCAAGAATCGGGCGTGAGAAGGGCTAATGCACCTGCTTAAAGGAGTACTGACACGAAATTTCAAAGCTGAGATCCGCTCTAGCAATCAAGTACAACGACAACACAAATAGGGGTCTGTGAATAAATGCATCTTTCTTTCTTTGTAGTTGTGTGTGTGTGTGTGTGATCTCTCTTTCGCGAACATTACCGAACCGCGCAAATTCAACTCGTGCATTCGCGCTTTCACATTCTTCCCCTCGGGGAAATGCGGGGAATTTTTATAGTAAAGGCAATTACAATAACCGTGTGCAATTATTTTTTGTGCGTTCGTCTGAACCACGCGGATTTAGGGTGAAATTTACCAAACCCTTTTAACTAGACATTGCGCAATGAACTCGCCACCTAACCAATCGCAAATTCCGCAAGTCACGCAGACGGAAAACATTACATCCCTGATGACGCCGGAAGCCCAACCCACTGAAGATAAATGACCCTGTTCTTGACGCAGTTATTGAACCGTAGACTGTGAATTCGCGTGCTTCCGTAACGGAAATGGTGCGCCGTGCTTCCGCTTGACAAAGCGGCTGTGTGCGTGCTTTCGTCATTTTACGCTAGATGGCGTTTAGTAGCAGTAGTTCGAAAGTATGCCGTATTTCTCTCTACTGAAAGCGCATGATTGTTTCCTGGTAATGAAAAACCAGACAAAATGCAGCGCACATGACAACGTAGGGCCGTCTGGGTAGAATACGGCTTGTAGGACACGTCCTTTCTAGGATTGGCTGAGAAGACCTGGCGAATTATAAACACTAGGCTGGAACGTTCACGCCAAACATTGGCAACGACAGACTTAAGAAAAGTGAGGTGACGTTATGTAATGGCTTGCAAATGGTCACCATCGTCACCGTGGCATAGGGTAAAAAGTTTCACCGAATTTGGAAGCCGTAAAATTCCAGCGAATTTGCAGCAGGCGCAATTGAGCACAGCTGCGGTGTAAAACTGTTTTTGTGCGAAAGAAATTATATTTCTCACTGTTTCCGAGTAAGCGATAATCAAGAATTACAATAACGTCCCTTATATAATTTTTATGTTTGGCAATAAAACAGCAATTATTTGTTTGCCGCGCCAGCAACTGAAAGGAGCAGTACAAGTCTCTCCATCACAAAGAACCAAACACGTCGCATTCCCACACTCCTCCTAGTACGCTGGTGGAGAGCATGACCGAATTCAACAGAAAAAAATTACAGAATCTCCCCGAAGGGAATTATGTGGTGATGCAAAGCGTGCCGATGCGGCTTCGCTTTCTCGCAGTGTGGGATCCGCTGCTCGACGCTGGCGTTTCGAAGCGGCTTCACTTTCTCGAAGTTTGGCATCCGCTGCTCGGCTTCGACGTTTGCGTTCTGCATCTCGAGCGCTCCACTGCGCAGCCTTGTCTTCAGAGGTGCTCGCGGTTCTGGTAGTGAGCTGGCTGGCGCTCGTTGAAGCTGTGCCAGCCAGTTCGCTGACAGAATTGTTGGCGTCCATTCAGTTCATCGAACAAGCAGCAACTGAGGGAGCGGCGCGCGGAGAGGGAGGAGATGAGGAGCAGCGCGCACGCTATCGCACAGCTGGCGTGGGGAGAGGGAGAAGAGGAGAGCGGCGTTATCTCACAGCTGGTGGGGAGAGGGGGAAAGGTGCGGACGGACGCCGACGGACATAGCCATGAGCAAGAGATGCTTTGCATCTAATATAACAAATACATCTGATTGTTTTATTTACCCGCCGCGGTGGCTCAGTGGCTAAGGCGTTGCGCTGCTGAGCACGAGGTCGCGGGTTCGATTTCCGGCCGCGGCGGTCGCTTTTCTGATGGAGGCGAAAAGCGAAAATGCCCGTGTGTACGAGATTTCAGCGCACGTTAAAGATCCCCAGGTGGTCAAAATTAATCCGGAGCCCTCCACTACGGCGCGCCACATCACCTGCGTTGCGTCGGCGCGTTAAACCCTACAATCAATCAATCAATGATTGTTTTATTTATTATGGCGCTGAGTTCCAGCTTGACGAATCAGTGAATCGGATGCGTCGGTACGCTCTGCCGTTATAAAGCGTAGCGTTTCGCTGACCTTTCCGGGTCATACAACCGATGATCAAAGCGGTCTTTTTTCTCTTATCATGCCATGAACTTGTAACATAGCAGCAGACGACAGTGTGGCCGCGGTGACGGCCGGGAAGGTGATAACGCAACAAAGCTTGTATTGAAGCAGGAACACAGACTATGTTATCAAAAGCTATTGAAAGAAGAAACAGATACGGTAAGTAGATTGTGTGATGTTTAGCTCAAAATCCGCCTTTCTCTCTCTTTTGGATCAGCTTTGATTGATCGGGTAGCGCTATTGACTCCAATTTTCAGGTGAGAAAATGTGTTTCTGTTGCCAGACTCACCTGCCTGCGAATTTTTATAACCCATTCCATGTGTTTTTATATCTTTTATGCCGAACATTTTATAGCTTAGTTGTGTTGTTTATATACTAAGCTTCGTATTACACTGCATGTCCGCTAACCTATACGTGCATCACATCATTTATTGCTACGTTTTGCTTACGCAAATAACTTGTTATGTTCACCGTGAATTTATGAAGTAGATAACAGGGCCCCAAGTTTAAGTCACGGAGAGCGGCAAATAAATGCTTACATAAACCATTCAAAGCGTCCCTGCTGAGAATAAACAGCAGTAGCCCGGCTTCGCTCCAGCCGGCGAAAGTGCGAGCGTCAGATAATCGAGATAGGAAGGCTGGATGCGCTGCCGGCCTGTCGCTATTTCTGGCGCATCTACTACTCGTACATTTTTGCCCCACATCCAGATTCCTATTTGTCCTGTTTGGCCATCACTAGCCTGCTTCGCTTAATTTTAAGTGCGAAGTGCGAATGCACTTTATAAGCGACCCCAAACCATCCACCAACCGGCGGCGGTGGCGGCGGCGTCCGCAGTGCTCCTCTATATTTAAAAAAGAAACAGCATCCGGCGCCAGGTTTCGATCCGAGGACTTTGCGGCCGCAGCGCGACGCTCTACCGACGAAGCCACGGACGTGACGGTGATATCAGCGTTAGTGACGCGCCTGATATCTTTAACGCATTCAAACTACGTCGTCAGCGGCGTGCTTTGGCGACTCAGCGGCGTTATAGCGGCTTGATAACTGCGTGGTGTACACGTGATACTACAAACCCGATGGAAGAGATGGAAGAGAAGGCGGCGGGGCGGTGGGCTGCGGGGGCCGAGCGCAAGCGCCGCAAGCGGGCCGACAACCGTGCATTCGCACTTTCACATTCTCCCCCTCGGGGAAATGCGGGGGAATTTTTTGGGTCACCTGTATGATTGGGCCCTTGCCCGGTTCTTTTTCATCCTATCTCTGCTTTCAAAATGGAGACCCCAAAACGTATACTGAATGATTTGCTTCAATAGACAGTAGCAAGTTTTAGGTGACCGTTTTTCCACGGTCCGCTCCACTCCGATAGCAAGCGGAGGCGCCTTTGCACATGCGAGGCGCGCATGGCCGCGAACGGCATTGGCTCCGGTCGCGCTGACCGTGCCGCCGATACCGGAGCGGACCGTCAAAAACGGTTAGCTAAAACTCCAGTGAAGAGTTGTAGTTTCACGTGCGTAGCGGGTTCACGTACGCAAACGTAAAAGGTGTACGTAGTCCACACGCGTCTAGATTGAAAATATTATAGTTACACGTAGGCAACACACGCCGCGCGTAGCGATCCTGGATGCCTAGTACCATCTACGAAGAGACACAAGCACTGCTGTAGCCACTCATGATCTCTCGAGCCCCCTGCTATGACAGCGACAGACGCAACTTCGTCAGCCGTAACAGCTGAAACGTCGCTGTTCTATCTGAAAAAAGCTGTTTATCGATTTCAACTTCAGGTTATGCTTAGAGTGGGCAAATGGAAGGCAAAATCAACAAGCTAGAACACGATATTGCACTGAGGGATTAGCGATGATGCTGTTTCCGCTGCGAAGCGGGAATGCACCGCGCCGATATCTTTGTCAACCGGAACCAACCTGAACACCGCAACCTAAGAATTCGAAATTCACGAACGTCCGTGAGACCACCATAGGCTCTTTGCGTTCTGGGCTGGCGCACCGATTACACGTGAAAGTTGTATGTGCGTAAAACTAAAAGCGTCTAGTTTTGTCTCGGACAATACGTTTGTCTTTGAAACTTAAGCCCTTAATCTGGCCCGTTCGTCCGCAAAGCATTGTGTTTGAGTGTAGGCCTGCATCTGTGTGTGTGTGTGTGTGCGTGTGTGTGTGCGAGCGTGTGCGTGTGCGTGTGTGCGTGTGTGTGTGCGCGTGCGTGGGTGCGTGCGTGTGCGTGTGCGTGCGTGCGTGTGCGTTTGCGTGCTTGCGTGGGCGTAAGTGTACGTGTGCGTGTGTGCGTTTGTGTGTGCATGTGCGTGTGTGTGCGCGCGCGTGTGTGCGTGCGTGCGTATGCGTGTGTGTTTGTGTTTGTGTGTGTGCGTGCGTGCGTGCGTGTGCATGCGTGTGCGTGTGTGTTTGTGTGTGTGTGCGCATCTGCGCGCGTGTGTGTGTGCGTGCGAGTACGAGAGAGAGTGTGCGCGCGTGCTTGCACGCACACTCACGCGCGCGCAGACACGCACACACACACAAGACACGCACACGCGCGCACACGCACGCGCGCACACGCACGCACACACATGCGCGCACACACATGCGCGCACACACACACACATACAGCCACACAAACAAACAAACAATTTGCAAACTTATCGTAGCATTACAGGTGACATCACTGCGCCGCCATTAAGACGGTTCGGCAGCTGACAGCCAACTCAGATCTGCAATTCTTACTGCATATATGCCTCCACAAACGGCACCCATAACGTTTGCGTCACGTATCTGCGACAGAGCAGTGTAAGAACAGCGTGCTGTCCCAGCATCAGTCATGGGCACGTTACCGAAAAAAAGTAACAGTGTTACAGTTACAGTTACCTAACCAAAAAAAGTAACTCTGTTACAGTTACAGTTACGGATTTTCCAAAAGTAACTAGTTACAGTTACTGCAAAAAGTATCGTCGTTACTTTTCCGTTACTGTATAAAACTAAGTAATAGCTAAAAGGACTTAGCTTATTTAATAGAAACGTACGAAGGCATGCAGGTAGTAAAAATTACACGCAGTAAAGCCTACACGAGGGGAACCTAAAATGATGCACTCTTATGCCCAAATCAACAATCGTTGCGTACGCACATTTTTTTTATTACAGAAGTTTTGCTATCCATCATAAGAAACTTTATTTTTTGGTTGCTGCAATCTCGCTGTAATAAATTTATTTGCTAACATCATTGTAGCATAGAATTAGTTGGTTTTCAAAGTTGGAATCAGAGAGGCCGAACTTATACTATACAGAGCTGGAGGACGACACGGCCGAAAGAATCTTCCAATGTCAATTTATTTTCACCTACAATGCCGTCGCTTGACCGGCCCGCGTAGTGAGAGAGAATGGGAAAAAGGGAGCGGAGATGGCGGATCGACGGAAGGCCTTTGGAGGAAAGGGGAAACGGATGTGGGAATACATCGGTTGTCGAGGTGTTTTTGCTAGATACTCAAAAAAAGCGCTTCGGTAACTTTTTATTCCGTACTTGGGGCCGGAGACGGAGACCAATTTGAGCCACTGCCGAAGCGGCGTTTGCCCGTGGGCCCTCGGAGTCGTTATACCGCCCCACCCCCAGCCACCCCCATCCCCGGAATGAGACAAGATATTTGCAAAAGAAATAGAAACTGAAATGAACGCTTTACTGTTTTCCCCCTTCTCCACCTCCCCATGTCCTCACAAAGGCGGATTTTGCCATCTCGACCGGAAAACACTGCTTTCACAATGTCAGCCTTCCACAGCAATCACGTCGCCGATCCCAGGAACCCCTCCCTTCGTTTGGTTTGAGGCGTAGGCCCAACGAAGCTCGCCCAAGTATTCCTTGCACCGAACCTTCAGGAGCAGATGTAGCTACTGTTTTCGTTTTGGCCACAGCCCTCTAAACGAAGTCGCGAGGCTTTCCAAGAACATTTCTTCGTGCAGTGGCAGTGTGGTCAGACGTCTGCCGGCCAAGATGCTGGCTGGTGTGAGGGCACTCGGGGGCCACCATCGTTGGGGTCGTCGTATGTGTGGAGGGGCATGAAATTTATTACTTCCGCGACCTCGTTCGAGCACTTGGTACAGCTCGATGAAGCCTTTAGACCAGGGGTCCCAAACGCGTGGTCCCAAATACCGCCAGGGTCGCAACAATGGTCGCAAGCAACCGCGACTTGTGAATCGAACACTCTACAGTGCGCACAGGGCTGGACGAGCGTGGGGCCGCCGAGAGACTCGCCACGGCGTTTTATGACCCTGCAAACGGGGCTGCACGTCACTAATGAGAAAGCGACCCCCTGACCGGAGTTTTTCAGGCTTCCGCGAAAGTGAAAAGGTTTCAGTGCGTTCTGCGGCGTTTGTGGGTGTTTGTTTTCCTGTTCGCCTTTGTGTCAAACACTTTTACTGCACTGCACATGTGGTGGAAATGGTGCAGCCGCAAGTCGGACAATAGGTGGTGGCGCATCAACCTGTATTCACGTGCGCTTAGGTGCGTGTCGCAGCGTTATTTATGGCCTAGGTGAGAGCGATGTTGCGCTGCTGAGGAAAATACTGCAGCTTAGACTTAGAAACTTCGAGCCCTTAGTAGACCGCGTGGGACACCACGCACACGTGCACGCCTAAACATTTCTAATCGGGATGTTTTTCACCCATAAGAAGGGAGTGAGCTGGAATAGATGAAGTAGACGAAGGTTCTGTGGAGGAAGGCCGAAAAAGTGAAACGCGCAAACTGTACATCGGTCGTGAATGAGTGTTGCCGTTGGATAATTTTTTATACAAATAAAGAAAGTGTAACAATATTTATCGTTACAGTTACTCCACAAAAAAGTAACAGTGTTACAGTTACAAGTTCCTCTAACTTAAATGTAACTAGTTACAGTTACAAGTTACTTAAAAAAGTAACTAGTTACCGGTAACGCGTTACTACTAACTAGTTACTGCGCAAGACTGCCCAGCATACCCGAGATTGAACGAAATTCGGGAGGCACAAGCTGTGGCGACGCCCTCATAACGCAATTGTAACATTTCGAGGCGGGGTTCAAAGGGGTTAAGAATGAGGTTCATTATATTGGCTGATTATGCGCAGACATCGTATTTGGTAATAATGCAATGCAGCGCCTTGGACGAATAGACAACATAAAATCACCTGCAATAGCTATTCCGACGTTATTAACATACTGTGGTTTGGCTTAGAAAGTATAACAGTGTGAAAGAATAAGCAAGAAGGTTCATTAAAGAAATTTTCCATACGTTTACAAGCGATGAGTTGGAATAATTACGTTATCTGCGACTGTATGTTGCACTGATGGCACATTGCCTGACGGATAGCCCTTTGAGATGGAATGTCGCCAAACCGAATACGAACCTCCGGCGAGTTTCAGCAGCTTTTGCCGTGTTTATTAAATATCTACTGAGTACGGCAGTTCCAAGTCATCCTTGAGGCAATGATATCGAAATACTGTTGCTGACCGTTTATTCGGACGCCGAAAATTCGGACACGCTTGTTTATTCGGACACCCTTGCAGCACGGTCACTTCTCCCATTGAAGCACATGTATATCCATGACCGCTAGTTCGGCCGTCGCAAAGTGCTCGGTTCGATTTTTCGGAGTCGAGCTTTGGTGCTCTTGAAAGTTTTGCCGCAGAATACCACCAGTGGAGCAAGGTGTCATCAATAACTTCAAGGTGCACTGCCGATCGCCCCTTCTGAATCGCGGGCTTTTGTGTGCGGGCAGTGACAGAAGTTACGTTGTGAATGTACTGCTGGCTATCGGCATCTTCCAGATGCTTCTAGGGCAATGACACGGGACATGATCCGCAACTGCTTTGGGCATACGGTATTTGTCGTTGGCAGTGAGAACGAGGATAGTGATACAATCCAGAACCACACAGCTGAGATGGCCTGTGCCGCAGCATCCGACACCTCCGTGCTAGCGGTGTCGATGTTGGAGCGGCTACGTTTGAAGATTTCACCAACATGGATAGTGCCAACCTCCGCGTGCCGAGTTGAATGATGGCAGAACCGTACGCCGGGTCCTCGAACCGGCGGAGGTTAACAGCGACAGCGATGATGACGTTCCACCAACGCCAGAGACGTGAAATAGTGGTCTAGCTGGAGCCCTTACAGTGCTATTGTCTGCCTACAGCGACGGACAGACGCTGGCGGAAATGCAAGCGCACTCAGTCGCGCGTAGGCCTTCGTACATACGCCACGCATACGTTTTTTTTTTCAGTTAAACCTTTTTTTTCGGACTTAGATTATTGGGGCTAATGGGCGGTTCCCGTCGAGTCCGAAAAAACGGTTGGTGACTGCGTTACCTCATCACCTCAGTTTGCCCAAAAACGCAATTACATGTTTCAGGAGTGAAAAAAAACTTTAGCTTAATAAACAGTGTCGCGTTGGCGAGGACGCCGGCGATGTCGCAGTTGTGCTTGCGGCTGTCTATTTATTTTCCTGGTGTTTCACCGCTTACAAAACGCGTCATGGCTTTGTCACATAGCGCACGATAAGTGACATGCACGAAAAGGCGCTTTGTTTAGTAACATTAACTCCTGGCAACTGGTTCTCCACAGTTTTCACATTCAACGAGTGGATAATAGATCTGTTAATGCTGTTGAAGGAATTGGAAGTAATTCCTATGAGAACAGTACTCGCAACGCATGGTGTTACCGTTGCATCGCAACAGATAACAAAACACGCGATCACAATTGGGTAAATGCCAGCCTCTTTATTGTCTGTCTTTTCATTTAAGCTTCTTCTTTATCATCAGTTCTAAGCGACGAATGGTGGGAATGCACTGCAGCAAAGCTGGCAAAAACCTACGCCGACCGCATTTCAAAATGGCCATAGACAACGACTGGCTTGCTATCACTCCTGAGAATTGCTACGTTTACGGCGCAACTGTTATCAGATCTCCAGCTGGAACTGTCTCTTTCACTTCTGCAATGCATTGGCTGTTTTGGAGGCTGCAAACAGCACACAGAAAAATCTCAAAAATCTCTTTACTTGGTTACACTGCTTTTACAGCGAAGCTGCATAAGCCGTGTAGTATTCTGTCGTCGCAGCAAGAAACCCCGAAGTATGAGGCGAGAAGGCCACGAGCCCACTAGTCCGTACCTCAAGAAAAAGTTGAGATTATGGAGCCTCTGGGAATTAAACCCGGGACTTTACGCCGTCAAACTGGCAAGCTAACTTTTGGGGTGCACCCTAAAGGGTCTTAGGCCATGCGGTTACCAGCGGCGGGGTGGAATAACATGTACAGCCAATCGGAAAGGGAAAAAATTACGCCCACCTCCCCTCGCGGGAACCCTGCTGTGACGCGACGCTGAGGGGGTTCAAGCGCAAACGGAGAGCAACCGTCGACCGAAAGGCTGCCGGAGAGCGGCACACCGATTATATGCGAGGCGCACCCGTAGGAGAGGAGACCGCGGCAAGAGAGAGAGTGCCACGGCTATGACGCAACACAATCCAACACAATTCACTTTAATCCAATCCAATCCAATGCAATCTAAGTCACGCCAAGCTAAGCCAAGCCATTCGAATCCAATCCAATCCCTCTAGCGAGAGAGTGTTCGCTATCGTAGAGGAGAGGGGGAGAGTGGCTGCGGACCACAACAACGGACGCACGCAGGAAGGACAGGGCCGCCGACAAGAGATGCTCTCAGCGTCGCATCTAAAACGCTTCACGTTGTCAGAACAGAACCTGGCTACCTCCCGTTATGAAACAGGCGTCTATCCCATTAAGTTATCACCGCAGTCCGGGCGCGCAGCATCTGCTGAGGGTTCGTTGCGTGGGCGTTGTCTTTGAGCTTGGCCGCGGGTTCTAGCGTGTGCTTACGCCGTCCGCCTTGGGAGAGATCCTGGCTTGCAAGTCATGGAGAGCTTTCAGCGGCAGGTTCGGAAACAAGTGTGAGGCGCAAGAACCGGGTCTCCGACAAATGGAGATGGGCCACGTGCTCTGCTGTTTTTCCAGCCATGAACCAGTAGGGCGAGCTGCGCCAATTTTTTTTTCTTATTTCGGATCTTTCTTTTCTCTGGTTTTTCTGTTTTCTCTTCCAGGCACAACCCCTGCGAGTGCGGAGTTCCGCATGCTCTTGAAGTTGCCATCAATCAGGACACCCTAAGGGCTTACTAGATATTAATGGTATTAATAATTATAATATGCATTCAAGCTCTTTTACATCGTAGTATGCAGCCCGCATAATGCAGAGAGGCTTGTGCGTAGGGCTGAGTATCGGCCAAATACATAGACATGAAAGAGAAACGACATCCGCAATGAAGTTGTAAAAAATAAAAAAGCAATAAATAACATTAAAGCAAGAAAAAATAAGCAAGAAGAAAACACACCGTGTTGCATGAAGTCAAAACGTTTTAAAAGCACGAAGAATAAAATGTTGGTTTGTGTTGGTTGAAAAACTGCGATTCAAATAAGAGGAGCACAATCACATTTGCACGCAGCATATAACCATTGTCTAATTCAAAAGCATCTTCACGGACCGATGCCTTCAAATATTGTTTGACTTGGGATGCACAGTTATCGTTCGTGGGGCGAGGATGGAGGCGTCTATTTTATTAAAGTAAAAAGGAACGTGCAACCGTGTTTTTTTCCCGTACCCGGTCAGTACTCGAGCAGCACAAAACGTTCAGTTTGACGCGGGCACCGTGTTTCTTTTTCGTCAACTTTGAAAGGGCTGTATAACAACTTTTTTAACAAGACATGAAATATTAGCTGTTTTTTCCCGTGAACAATATCAGATTCCTTCATCACAATTTCTGTTCGGCCTTCATGATGTGTAGTGCTGTATATGATGTTGGGCGCTATTTCCTGCACAACTCTACTAAGAGTGTTCAGGTTACAGAAAGTTACATGGCCATAAATAGTTACACCAAATCTAATGATACATTCTCGTAAGCATTTGAACCCATCGTTTTTACAGCTTGACAACAAACCGAGCGAAGCGCTTGCAAATGAACGTATACCACCTGCAAGCGCTTTGCAAGTTGTTCGACATGTAAACTACAAGATAACGTTTCATTTAACTGCAAACCTAAATACTTAATCTCATGTTCAAGGTTCACTGGACGGCAAGAGCAATTATAACAGCGCTAGTATATAGAAATATAGATGTGCTCTCGCAAAACGTCTATTAAAGGGACACGGAAGTGGATTGTGAATATTGCGGGATAACTAGCGCAAATCGTAGTCCGGAGTACAATGGCCATGTTTCGACCACACTGAGTGCATTTCCGCGAATTTATTTACTAGAAAAATCAACTAAAAAATGCTGTCCCCCTCTCTGCATCCTTCGCCAGTTTGTGTGGTGTTTTCGTGTGACGCCAGGAGGAAATGAGTTTGCTTGACTGCGCTACTGCACGGCTCGCCGACCTTGCGACAGAGTCAGTCAGCCCAACGTTTATTCCGCCGGCCGCCGAAGGGTTGTCGCAATTTGTTCGCTCAGTTGAAACTACGCCAAAACATGTTTGTGAATGGAAGAATGTGCGCTTATTTATTTTATTGGTTTGTACACTGTATCGAGCTCCAAGTCCACGTCACTCCACACAAGCGCTGCACAAAATCTAAGGCTACTTGAAGGCGGGAGAAGTCAGCGAAGTCAATATAGGTACTAAGGAAATAAAATCAATTGATACTTTTACCGTAGAGAGTAAAACGTGGGAGGAGGACGCACTTTCTTCGCTGGGTGAACAAGCACAGCGGTCAGCAGCACGACTACGCATCTGCAAACGCTTTTCCGTCTAAGAAATGCAATTGCTAGACGTGAGACTTTGGGGAAATTTGCGGGACGCTTACTGCACGAGTGCTATACAACAAGTAGTCACCTAAGCTGCTTGAAATGCTAAAACTGAATAAAAGTGTAAACTGGTTATACATGGCATACCTCATATTTCAAATGCCGGCAGCGCTGGCCCATAGCCGAGTTGTATGGACCCCAAGGCATGTTATTTTGCAAGTTGCAACTTCCAGTCCCCGAGGTAATTTCTTTTGTAAGTCGATTTTTTTTTTCATTTTCGGCCGATGTTTTCTATACTAAGTTCACCATTTTTGGGCCGTAACGTTCACTGCTCCATGAGAGGGTTCGCAGAACGCGCACACAATGACACTGATGGGCTAGCGAGTTCTCGTTGGCGTGCTGTTGCCATAAGCACTGACAGCTTGCGGGCAGTGGGCACAGGCCAGAATCAGCAGATCCTTGGCCTGGTGTTAACACGCATTTTACGATACAGGCATGAGTGAGGCAAGCTCCAAATATGGGGGAAAATGCGCACGACATTTAAGCGTCTGCGGTGACGCGGAGAACGTTCATCCACTGCGTAGTCCTCGGATTGTGATTGCTACAATTCCAAGCCATCCTGGGAGGCTTATCTTATGGCGAATTCCATTGGGAGAGCAGGAGCACTCAAAATCACCCTGAAAGTGCTCTCTCCTGAGCAGGCGTGTTTCAGTGGTCGAACAGGAGTAGGAGCACTGTCATCCAGTGGTAGAGCGAGGTCACTTTCGCTGCTCCGAGAGCTGTCGAGAGCAGTCCGATCTGCTCCCGCTTGAAAACTGCAGTAAGCGCAGTACCAGAGTCTTTCAATGCTTGAATTGAAGGACTCTGGCATTACGAAGCAAGTCACACGACTTTAGCGTCATATCTTCCCCTTTTGTGTTTTTTTTTTCTACGAGCATGGGAGTACTTCCTACCGCCACACGTGCTTTGCCCAGCTTTGCTCACACATGCTTTTCCGCAGAGATTGCTTACGTGGAGCGAACTTTCACGACGAAGTTAGCGCGCTTAGAAATCTCCCCCGGCAGGACGCCGTATCTTGGTCGGGCTAAGCTACATGGAGCGACGACACGGCGCGCGCCGCCGCGTCGCCGCTGGGTTGCTCTCAGTGACCTGCATGCCCAGAATCAACGGTGCCGTTTAGTACTAAACAAACCCAGCGAAGGAGCTTCCCACTTCGGTTGTACGTCATTTAACAATTCTGCGTGTGGCGGGGCGTTCCTTGTACTGAAATATTCGTTCTCAGTTCTCAAAAACGCTGGAGACAGAAGGAAAAAAAATAAGAATGACGAACGGTGCCGGGGAGATTCGGGCCAGCGACTCCAAGAACAAGCCGGCATTTCAAACTCTACTCCACCCCGAGAGATGGCGCATATGTGCAAAATACTCGTTTTTTTCGTATTCGAAAGGCCCTAGTAGTGATACCACCTGTTCCTCACTCGCCGATCTTGCAGACGGGCCTCATATTGCAACTTATACAAGTAATGTAGCCGGATCGCACTTATT
Organism: Haemaphysalis longicornis; assembly: GCA_013339765.2. Taxonomy (NCBI): domain Eukaryota; kingdom Metazoa; phylum Arthropoda; class Arachnida; order Ixodida; family Ixodidae; genus Haemaphysalis; species Haemaphysalis longicornis. The sequence goes on from JABSTR010003721.1 coordinate 41,240, forward strand.
TAACCTTATACAGCTATCGTTCATTCCTATCTCGGCGACTCAGGCCACGGCAGTCAGGTAGGGACCGTGTTTTCCCTCGTCATTTTTTCCTCTCCCACCTGTTATCCGGGTGCGTGCCGCATTCCAATGGCAGCTGCAGTGACCCTGCTGCCGCGTGCTCCCAAGTGCTCTGTCCCCTACTCTTCACTGAACGACGCCACTGCTCCTGTTCTCTCAATTGAATTCGCCATTAGATATTTTACGGCCGACAACACGGCAGAAGCGCGATATGACGATTACTGAGATATCTAGAATGCCCATCCGATAGCGTCGTTGTCATACATGTTGTTTTACAGAACCGAAACCGAAAGTTGTTTGAATGCTAATCTTGGGCATCATCCAATCGCGGTGCACCTCCTTCCGACGTCGGAGCTTTTAGTTTGTGTGGCCGCCCCTGACCGCGCATGGTAATTTCGTTCTTATGAGCTTTATAAAATATTTACAGACTTGTCAACCGGATGAGCGTTGCAAAGTGTGTTAATTTGAGCCAGTCTACGCAGTGCAAGCAAAAACAGGAGCTTGAAAAATTCATTTCAGTGTCCCTTTAAGGGCTATGATAACATATCAAGTTGGTTTTGGATTACAAACATGATTATTATTAAGCCAATTTCATTAGAAGAAAAACATCCTCTTGCGAAATACGACCACTAACACAATAATTGTAACGAGGTAAAAGAACAGCAGGATTGTCCGCATACATGCAGGGTTTGACATTCAGTGGCAAGGAGGCGAAGTCTTAATATAAATATTCACTAAAGGTGGCCCAGAAGCGATCCCTGTGGCACACCTGTAAGGACGCAGAGCGTTTCACTAAAAGAATGTTCCATAAGAAAACACTGGGCGCGATTCGACATATCGTCGAAGAAAAATCTGGCGCAAGGTCCTCTAAACCCAACATTGGCTATTTTCTGAAGGAGCAGCACCTCGATCGTGTCAAGCAGCTTCTCGAGGTCTCAAAAGAGAGCAATGACGAGGTCGTGTTTGTGGATCTGAATGCTGTAGCGACCGAGACCGACAACAAAACTTCGGAGCCTTCATGTGCTGCTTCGCAAGTGTATTTCGCGCGGCTCGGCTCGTGGAATCGTCCCAAAGCGCCCAGCAACCATTTCCACCGGGTCGGAGAGCTCCCGGGAAGCCAAGCAAGCGTCTTTCCTCGAAGCAAGGGTCGAACGCTGAGAAAACCCAGAGAATACTGCAAAACAGTAAAACAACGAAAAGGAATGCGCCCTTCTGGAGAGCCTGGCAGTCAAGGTCGGCACCCCTCTCCTGCGTCCTTCGCCGTGACCGGAACGTGGGCCCACTTTTGCAGACCCCGGAGAACCCCGGACCGACAGCCTGGAGACACGGAGCCTGCGCTGTGATTGGTTCGTGTGTCCCCAGTGAAAGGCCCCGGAGGGCCCAATGACAGGAGCCCTGGTAACACGGTGCCCGTGCTGTGATTGGTTCGTGCGGTTAGAGCCAGAGACCCCGTACAAGGACCTGAAACTCTATTTAAGACCGTGCAAGCCCTTTGTTTGGCACTCGACCCTGTATCTTGACCATGTAACCCAACTGTATATAAACCTTCCTGCTTCTCCTTGTCGCCCTGGCCCCTCAATGCTGGTCCGATGCGGTGAGCCCCCGAGACCCCGGACCCCGGCTACGACAACTGGACGGCGAGCGGTGGGATCAGCGCAGCGCAGCAGAGTCATGCGGTACGGGTGAGTACCTGGCTTTTCTTCTTTGAGGCATCGGGTCTTTAGCCTAGGTTTTTGCTAAAACCGGTAGCGTGTTTTCAACTGCCCAGGAATTTTGTGGTTGAATTCATTACTCTGAAGAAAGCAGCGCTGATCATGGATCTGAACAAGTTGCGGAAGCCCGATCTCGTACTCATGTGCGAAGAATTGGGGATAGAATTGGGGAGAACATGCAGGAAGCCACACATCATAGAGGCCATTCGAGCTATTGGTGCCGCGGATGACGAGCTTGAGGAATGCTGGAGTATAATCGAAGAGATGCGAAATGAAGCCAAGTTGCTCGAAGAGAGAGAGCGCGAAGAGAAGCGGCTCGAGCGAGGGCGCGAGGAAAAACGCCTAGCGGAGGAGCGAGAGGAGAGACGGCGAGCGGGGGAACAGGAGGGTAGGCGCCGAACGGAGGAGCAGGCGTTTCAGCTAAAGAAAATGGAGCTGGGAGAGTCGGCAAGGCAGGTTCGAGAGCGGAGCGAGGAGAGTACGCGCAGTGAGGCGAGCACCGAAACAGTAAAGATGAAGAATTTCATGCAACCTTACAGAGTTGGTGAGGACATAGGACTGTTCCTCGTTAACTTCGAAAGAACATGCGAAAAGATAAACTGTGCCCGCGGCACATGGCCCCAGCGCCTGCTGACACTTTTACCGTGCGAGGCGGCGGATGTAGTGGCGCGACTGACGGCAGAGCAGGCGGGGAACTACGAGGCCGTAAAGAAGGCGCTGCTTGACAGGTTTCGCCTTTCTGCCGAGGCGTTTCGGCAAAGATTTCGTGGTGCATCGGTTAGGGCGGGCGAGTCATTTACAGAGTATGGGTACAAGCTGAAGGCGGATCTGACCGAGTGGCTGAAAGGAGCTGAGGCATACGGAAACCATGACAAAGTCGTTGAAGCAGTGGGGCTAGAGCAATTTTACAAAGGGTTGTCTGACGGGATGAGATTTTGGATTCAGGATAGAAATCCTGCGACGGTCGACGATGCGGCCAAACTAGCAGAAGAATACGCGTCCCGTAGGAAGCTCCAGGTCAATGATCACGAACGTTTCACAAAGCCGCCAAGCACAGCCCCACGGTATGCTCCTAAGCGGGATGGGAGTCACAATCCGGAGTCTAAAAGCATCCCCAACCAACAGAGTGCTGAGCGGGCTTGGAAAGCAGGCGATAGCAGGTGGACCCAAAAGGGGGAAGCAGAGTTTGCGCGCAACGAACAAAGGAAAAGATTCGAAGCTCAACAGCCTTTAGTTTGTTACAATTGCAGAGAACCCGGCCACATAGCTGCGGTTTGCAGGAAACGCAGGGTGGTCTTTTCGTACGTCAGCGACTGCGAAGAGAACGAGAAACTTTTGGCTCCTTATTTGCACGCGCTGACGGTGAACGGAAAACCCTGCCAGGTTCTCAGGGATTCCGCGGCTACATTAGATGTCATTCACCCAGACCTCGTAAGAACAGAGGACTACACGGGGGAATGTGCCTGGATAAGGCAAGTCGTGGAGGCACAAAGCGTTTGCCTGCCGGTGGCGAAAGTAGCGATAGAGGGACCCTTCGGGAAGCTGGAGACCGAAGCGGCGGTGTCGAAGAACCTCCCTCTGCAGTACCCGTATTTGTTTTCTAACAAATCGGACCAACTTCTGAGGGAGAGAGGCCTCAGCTTCTGCGAGGGGACCGTGATGGCACTGACGCGAGCAAAGGCACGCGAAATGGCCGCGAGGCTCGAGTACGAGGCACCAGGGGACAAGAACATTCCAGCGCGGGAGGAAAAGCATAAACATCCCGCCGACAGCGAAGGAAGAGAGGTTCGGAGCCGAAAGGAACCCGAGAGTGACCAGACGGCAGTTAAGACCGCCGAACTGTGGGCAGGCGATCGCGGCGGAGCAAACGCAGAGGAAAGCGAACTCGAAGGAGAGGAGGGACGGGAACGCGTGTTGCCACCGAGCTCCGCCGCATTTCAACGCCTGCGTGGCGTCAGCTCGGTTACGTTGCGTGAGGAGCAGAGGGCGGACGAGAGCATAAGGCGCCTGGATTCTTTCCAGGAAAAGGGGGTGGCTCGAAAGAATGTCACTTTTTTCGAGAAGGAGGGCGTGCTTTGTCGCCGCTACCAAGACAGGCGGGGAAGATCATTTGAACAGTTAGTGGTTCCAATGAAATATCGAACAGATATTCTGCACATGGCCCATGACAATTCGTGGTCGGGGCATCTGGGAGTGAAAAAGACGAAAGCAAGACTCCTCCAGGAGTTTTACTGGCCTGGCTGCTTCCGCGACGTGGAGCATTTCGTAAGGTCATGCGATGCATGCCAGCGCGTCGGGAAATCGTCTGACAAGTGGAAGGCACCGCTGAAACTGGTTCCACTGATCACCGAACCGTTTCGGCGTGTAGTCATTGACACGGTAGGACCGCTTCCCACCACAGCTTCAGGGCACAAGTATGTGTTGACAATGCTCTGTCCGGCGACAAAATTTCCTGAGGCTGTTCCCCTTAAGGAGCTTAGTTCTGCGGAGGTGGTGGACGGTCTTCTGAGTATTTTTTCGCGCGTAGGTTTCCCCGCAGAGCTGCAGAGTGATCAGGGTAGCGTTTTTACGAGCGCTCTCACTACAACTTTCTTGGAGAAGTGCGGCATAAAGGTCGTACACAGCTCGGTTTGCCATCCACAGTCAAACAGCGTAGAACGCTGGCATTCAGTGCTGAAACGTGTGCTAAGGGCTTTATGCCATGAGCACTCTACCGACTGGGACCGTTGCCTCCCAGCGGCGACGTTTGCGTTGCGCACTGTGCCGCATGAGTCTACCGGGTTTAGCCCGGCGGAGCTGGTGTACGGCCGCGAACTGCGGTCGCCACTCCGTATGCTTCGGGAAAACTGGACGAGGGAGCAACAGGAGACAACTGTTGTTGAGTATGTCCTAGAATTGCTCAAAAGAATGAGCATAGCGCGCGAGGTGGCAGAGGCTTGCATGAGTGCCGCACAGACAAAATCCAAGCTTTATTACGACCGCACAGCCCGGAAGCGTTCGTTTAAAGAAAACGACAAGGTCATGCTGCTGCGGCCTTGCAAGACAAACAAGCTTGAAGTTCAGTGGGAGGGTCCAGCCGAGGTTCTGAAGAAATTGTCAGATACCAACTACGTGGTAAGATTGGGAGCACGAAGAAAGAACGTAAAAATTTATCACGTAAATCTGATGAAGCCCTACGTGGACAGGGAAGCAGTGATTTGCCTCTCACTGAATGGGTACGAAGAGATGCCGGTCGACATCCCTATCTTTGGAGAAGTGAAAAACGAGGCCCTCACTAGCCAAGCTGCTCGGGAAATGATAAAAGAAGAGAGCTTGACACGGGACCAGGTCGCGGATTTGGAGAACCTTATAGAAGAGTTCACGGATTTGTTTACTGACAGACCGGGAAAAACGCACATCACGACTCACGACATTGAGCTGACTTCCGACGAGCCCGTGCAAGTGAAACCCTACCGGGTTTCTCCGAGGCAAGTTGACCTGATGAGAACTGAAGTAGAGAGGATGCTAAAGTTCGGGGTAATCGAAGCTGGCGACAGCGACTATGCTTCGCCGATGATAATGGTAGAGGCCCCAGGGAAAGAGCCGCGGCCCTGCATAGATTACCGACGACTCAACGCGAAGACAAGGGATCAGCTCTACCCTATCCCGAACATTGAAGAAAGGATAGAAACTGTCAGCAGGGCTCGCTACATATCTACCCTCGACCTCATTCGCGGATACTGGCAGGTGCCTCTGACGGCTCGCGCAAGCCGTTATGCGGCGTTCGTGACCCCTTTCGGGTCCTATCGCCCCCTTGTGCTCAGTTTCGGGCTAAAGAATGCCCCATTTTGCTTTTCGCGGCTTATGGACAGGGTGTTGCGGGGCATGAGTGATTTCGCCTTGCCCTACCTCGATGACATAGCAGTCTTCTCAGACTCGTGGGGAGAGCACCTAGAGCATCTCAGAAAGGTGTTTCAGCGGCTAAGGGAAGCTGGGTTGACGGTGAAAGCCCAAAAATGCGAGCTAGGAGGAGCCGAAGTGTCCTATCTTGGGCACGTTGTGGGACGCGGAAAACGCAGGCCCTCGGAAATTAAGGTCGAGGCAGTCGCGTCTTACCCCAGACTGAAAACTAAGACAGACGTCCGGGCCTTCCTCGGGCTTACCGGCTACTACCGTCGGTACATAAAGAACTACTCGGAAATGGCCAGCCCACTAACAGATGCACTACGAAAGGACAAGCCCACACAAATTGCGTGGGACGAAAAACAGCGCAAAGCGTTCCAAAGTTTGAAGGCGTCGCTTATGAGCCGCCCCGTTCTCGAAGCGCCAGACTACGATAGGCCTTTCATCGTGCAATGCGATGCCAGTGACCGCGGCATGGGGGTAGTCCTGTGCCAGCGGGACGAAGAGGGAAACGAGCATCCTATAGTGTACATGAGCAGAAAGCTTACCGTTCGTGAAGAAGCCTACAGCGCTTCAGAAAAGGAGTGCGCGTGCCTAGTATGGGCCGCACACAAGTTAGCTTGCTACCTAGCTGGTTCGCATTTCTCTTTTGAGACTGATCACTGTCCTTTGACATGGCTCCAAAACATGTCTTCCAAAAACGGCCGTCTCCTGAGATGGAGCCTCGCACTTCAGCAGTATAACTTCGATGTTCGGTACAAAAAGGGCAAAACGCACGGCAATGCTGATGGCTTGAGCAGGCCTTCAATGTGATGTGAGGCAGGTATGTAACCTTTCCTGACGCCAACCACGTCAGAGAGAGAGAAAGAATGAAAACTTGTACTCACAAAATTTCGGGCTTCCGTTGTGTTCTGGGAAGGGTTTTAGTGTTGTTTTCTTCATCATTATAAAAATAAGCTTTTCATAGTGGACAGTTGGCTCCGTTACTTGACCCGATGGCTCTGGAGTGAGCCAGGTGCTTATCGTGCAGTGTGCCTTTGTGTGCGTTTGTGTTATCCTGTAAAGTGGCGAAGGAGTGTACGCCCGAGCTGCCCAAACCAGCGGAAGGCCGAAGAAGATCGTCTGCAGTGGTTGACGCCATTCGACTACAGCCGACGCTTCGAGTGACCAGGTCCGGCTGCTCACCCTCAGGTCGAGTTTCCTGGTGGGGGAGGAAGCTGTAGCGACCGAGACCGACAACAAAACTTCGGAGCCTTCATGTGCTGCTTCGCAAGTGTATTTCGCGCGGCTCGGCTCGTGGAATCGTCCCAAAGCGCCCAGCAACCATTTCCACCGGGTCGGAGAGCTCCCGGGAAGCCAAGCAAGCGTCTTTCCTCGAAGCAAGGGTCGAACGCTGAGAAAACCCCGAGAATACTGCAAAACAGTAAAACAACGAAAAGGAATGCGCCCTTCTGGAGAGCCTGGCAGTCAAGGTCGGCACCCCTCTCCTGCGTCCTTCGCCGTGACCGGAACGTGGGCCCACTTTTGCAGACCCCGGAGAACCCCGGACCGACAGCCTGGAGACACGGAGCCTGCGCTGTGATTGGTTCGTGTGTCCCCAGTGAAAGGCCCCGGAGGGCCCAATGACAGGGGCCCTGGTAACACGGTGCCCGTGCTGTGATTGGTTCGTGCGGTTAGAGCCAGAGACCCCGTACAAGGACCTGAAACTCTATTTAAGACCGTGCAAGCCCTTTGTTTGGCACTCGACCCTGTATCTTGACCATGTAACCCAACTGTATATAAACCTTCCTGCTTCTCCTTGTCGCCCTGGCTTCTCAATGCTGGTCCGATGCGGTGAGCCCCCGAGACCCCGGACCCCAGCTACGACAACTGGACGGCGAGCGGTGGGATCCGCGCAGCGCAGCAGAGTCATGCGGTACGGGTGAGTACCTGGCTTTTCTTCTTTGAGGCATCGGGTCTTTAGCCTAGGTTTTTGCTAAAACCGGTAGCGTGTGTTCAACTGCCCAGGAATTTTGTGGTTGAATTCATTACTCTGAAGAAAGCAGCGCTGATCATGGATCTGAACAAGTTGCGGAAGCCCGATCTCGTACTCATGTGCGAAGAATTGGGGATAGAATTGGGGAGAACATGCAGGATGCCACACATCATAGAGGCCATTCGAGCTATTGGTGCCGCGGATGACGAGCTTGAGGAATGCTGGAGTATAATCGAAGAGAGGCGAAATGAAGCCAAGTTGCTCGAAGAGAGAGAGAGCGCGAAGAGAAGCGGCTCGAGCGAGGGCGCGAGGAAAAACGCCTAGCGGAGGAGCGAGAGGAAAGACGGCGAGCGGAGGAACGGGAGGATAGGCGCCGAGCGGAGAAGCAGGCGTTTCAGCTAAAGAAAATGGAGCTGGGAGAGTCGGCAAGGCAGGTTCGAGAGCGGAGCGATTAGAGTACGCGCAGTGAGGCGAGCACCGAAACAGTAAAGATGAAGAATTTCATGCAACCTTACAGAGTTGGTGAGGACATAGGACTGTTCCTCGTTAACTTCGAAAGAACATGCGAAAAGATAAACTGTGCCCGCGGCACATAGCCCCAGCGCCTGCTGACGCTTTTACCGTGCGAGGCGGCGGATGTAGTGGCGCGACTGACGGCAGAGCAGGCGGGACTCCGAGGCCGTAAAGAAGGCGCTGCTCGACAGGTTTCGTCTTTTTGCCGAAGCGTTTCGGCAAAGATTTCGTGGTGCATCGGTTAGGGCGGGCGAGTCATTTACAGAGTATGGGTACAAGCTGAAGGCGGATCTGACCGAGTGGCTGAAAGAAGCTGAGGCATACGGAAACCATGACAAAGTCGTTGAAGCAGTGGGGCTAGAGCAATTTTACAAAGGGTTGTCTGACGGGATGAGATTTTGGATTCAGGATAGAAATCCTGCGACGGTCGACGATGCGGCCAACTAGCAGAAGAATACGCGTCCCGTAGGAAGCTCCAGGTCAATGATCACGAACGTTTCACAAAGCCGCCAAGCACAGCCCCACGGTATGCTCCTAAGCGGGATGGGAGTCACAATCCGGAGTCTAAAAGCATCCCCAACCAACAGAGTGCTGAGTGGGCTTGGAAAGCAGGCGATAGCAGGTGGACCCAAAAGGGGGAAGCAGAGTATGCGCGCAACGAACAAAGGGAAAGATTCGAAGCTCAACAGCCTTTAGTTTGTTACAATTGCCGAGAAACCCGGCCACATAGCTGCGGTTTGCAGGAAACGCAGGGTGGTCTTTTCGTACGTCAGCGACTGCGAAGAGAACGAGAAACTTTTGGCTCCTTATTTGCACGCGCTGACGGTGAACGGAAAACCCTGCCAGGTTCTCAGAGATTCCGCGGCTACATTAGATGTCATTCACCCAGACCTCGTAAGAACAGAGGACTACACCGGGGAATGTGCCTGGATAAGGCAAGTCGTGGAGGCACAAAGCGTTTGCCTGCCGGTGGCGAAAGTAGCGATAGAGGGACCCTTCGGGAAGCTGGAGACCGAAGCGGCGGTGTCGAAGAACCTCCCTCTGCAGTACCCGTATTTGTTTTCTAACAAATCGGACCAACTTCTGAGGAGAGAGGCCTCAGCTTCTGCGAGGGGACCGTGATGGCACTGACGCGAGCAAAGGCACGCGAAATGGCCGCGAGGCTCGAGTACGAGGCACCAGGGGACAAGAACATTCCAGCGCGGGAGGAAAAGCATAAACATCCCGCCGACAGCGAAGGAAGAGAGGTTCGGAGCCGAAAGGAACCCGAGAGTGACCAGACGGCAGTTAAGACCGCCGAACTGTGGGCAGGCGATCGCGGCGGAGCAAACGCAGAGGAAGCGCAACTCGAAGGAGAGGAGGGACGGGAACGCGTGTTGCCACCGAGCTCCGCCGCATTTCAACGCCTGCGTGGCGTCAACTCGGTTACGTTGCGTGAGGAGCAGAGGGCGGACGAGAGCATAAGGCGCCTGGATTCATTCAGGAAAAGGGGGGGCCCGAAGAATGTCACTTTTTTCGAGAAGGAGGCGTGCTTTGTCGCCGCTACCAAGACAGGCGGGGAAGATCATTGGAACAGTTAGTGGTTCGAATGAAATATCGAACAGATATTCTGCACATGGCCCATGACATTCGTGGTCGGGGCATCTGGGAGTGAAAAGACGAAAGCAAGACTCCTCCAGGAGTTTTACTGGCCTGGCTGCTTCCGCGACGTGGAGCATTTCGTAAGGTCATGCGATGCATGCCAGCGCGTCGGGAAATCGTCTGACAAGTGGAAGGCACCGCTGAACTGGTTCCGCTGATCACCGAACCGTTTTCGGCGTGTAGTCATTGACACGGTAGGACCGCTTCCCCACCACAGCTTCAGGGCACAAGTATGTGTTGACAATGCTCTGTCCGGCGACAAAAT